>AXCM01000140.1:0-114942 GCA_000473375.1 Anopheles culicifacies
GACTGCTAACCTGGAACAATACTAGAAAATGTAAATTTAAAGTTTCAGTTCAGTTCAGACATCCCATAAAGGATCCTCTAACATAATACGTTCTATTTCAATCCCGTGCAAAAAAAGGATCTAAAACATGTTAGCTAACATCACTCTTCAACATTTGATCGCGCTCAGTTTGATTATCCGTGATCAATAAATTATGCAAAGTTCACCTTCCAAAAAGCAACACTAACGATCCACACGATCAACACACTCCAGCGATCTACGTTGACTCCAATTTCTGGTTTTGTTATGGATCATTTTTATGCGTTTTTTATAACTTCGCCCACATTTCCTAAAAGCGACATATAAATGTGGATCGCGTGGGCTTCGAGGATGAGCGACCAAAATCACTTCGATCGATCGATACGGTTCGATATGGACGCGTGGTACAGAAAGTGTTATAATTGGGGTTGAAATATTTGAATAAAGGTTTATTTGTTTAAAATTGGATCATGCTAACATGCGCAGCAGCAATATATCTTCACATGATCGTATTCTTTTGTGAACAATGTCAGCTAAAGTATCTGTTCGACAAACGCCTAACATCACGTTCTAGTTATAAGTCACGTTTTAGAAGAAGTGTTTTACAGTCACTTTATGTTATACGTTTAGTTTGTTATGGTTGACTAACTGCATGATTCAGATTATCATTCTGTTGTTGGTGCGTCATTCCTTACAATTCTCATGTAAACATATTATTTTATGTAGTGCATCAGTGGTGACTGTTTCGATCGCGAAGACAGACTATTTTTGTTATAAAAAGGCTTTATAGTACTCTAGCGTTTTTTGCACTTCTTAACTAGCCTTTAAATATAGTTTCATCAGCTATATGAGAATGAAATATTATATATCAGGTTCCATCAACAGCTTTTTATAATATAATGATGAAGTTAATTTAAAGGACAGGGGAAACGAAAACGTTATTTCTTTAGTTTTTAGTTTTTCTTCTGATGAAATCTGTCTAATTCAATGTATCATACGTTTGTTTATTGGTTCGTCGTTCCAAATTTATTTACTTTAAATTGGCCGATATCCAATAGGTATCGGGTTGGTGGAGCATAATTTAGACTTAGTTAACCCAGATCCCTGTGCCCGTTGTCAGTTTCTGAAACTAATTACGTTCGTAGTATTTAAGTGAGGAACTCTGATGGTAACCTTTCAATTTGTGCCATAAAATGAAAGCCATCTTAATGTACCAACGCTTCCATCTGAGGAAATAGGAAGCAGCTGTTGGGCGCAATAGTGAAACCCACGACACTCGCCGTGCCTTGCCTGCACTAATTGGTTACGGAGCGCAGATTTGGTGTGTCACCGTAGGCCTTCGTCTTTGATATTTGCTCACGGTAATAAATAATCGCCCCAACCGGTGGATGAAATCAGTACGCAGGAGGCCGTGTCCATAGCTAGAACCTGGCCAGTTTGATGAGAGGCGTTGATGAATGGCAACCAAACAAACATACACACATGCACGGATGTCCCACTAGTCTTCACAATCTAGAGGAAAAAGGTTGTTCTGTGTCTACGTTGGCAGGTTTGTAATCTCCCGTAACAGGTGTATGTCATGGTTATGTAAGTTTATAAATAATCGCACACTTGAAATTCGTTCGTCTATTGACACTGCACTCTCATCCATCTTCCCTGCCTCATTACGCTCCATACCGTGTAAACAGAGTACCAAAAGTGCAGTGTCCCAACACATACCTTCTGTGTCCCCAAATCGTCACAAACTCTCAACCCATCGAATCGAAACGGCTGACCAAAAGGGGTGGAAGCAATGGTTTGTTTGATGTTTGAATAGTTTATTTGATTTTGGCTGCACACCATCGAACCGACGCAAGTCAAGAGAGACCTCCGCAAATATGCAGCAGCCGGGATTAGAACATTCAAAGCGCAATTTACCGGTCGGGCGAACGATGGTCGTGCGCCAACGAAAATTTTGCTGTTCCACTCTCCCCAACGTTATTTCGTTCCAAACAGTTTGTAGTGCGGGGCTGGTAGTGAAGAGGGGACAAGGAAAGAAAATTAAAATTGCACTTTAAAACAAAATGTTGCCGAGATAAAACATTGAAACACAAACTAATGAACTGCCCGTGGCAACTTCCAGTGGTTTTGTGCTAACGTTGACGAGTGGGTGGGTTCGGATCGTAGTCGTTTCATTGCGTCAAATGCAACCTTTTTTACATAAGGGTTGGAAAGGAATTAGATTGGCGACATGGCAGAAGGAAGGCAGGCAGCACTATCCAATGGTCTGTCACAACTCAAGTCACTCGACAACAACCACTACCTACCTGGCATGCTAGGTTTGGCCCGCAAGCGACAGCATCACCCTTCTTAGGTCTAGATCTGCTACGCTACATCTACAAACGGTCTTGCATGCACTAGAAACGCGGATATCACCATTACAACACCTACTCTCCCTACGTGCGTCCTATCGCCGACCGAGCAGAGCAGCACTATGAATGAAATGGTTGAATGATTTGCACTCGCCGTTTCGTTGCGTATCCCACCAAGTGAGGAAGTTCTCTGAGCTTTGGTGGAATGTGTATGGTTCAAAAATATATGGCCATATTTCCTAATTACGGTGCGCAATGGTGCGCAAGCTAAGCGGGATTGACGAACAGTACGACAAGCGTTGAATTTTCAATTACTTGACTTTATATCAATCATAAATTTCGCTTCCAAAACCGTAGCCCGTTCAATTCGAGTCTAAAATTGCACGCTTCCTGTAGGTTGGGGTATTGGAGCTGAATATGACCGCGAACAGCGTTAGAAACCCTTCCACGGGCATGAAGAATTTCACAGACTATAGTGTGTCTATCTAGGATCGGTATCCACCAAGCTACGATACAGCTCGTGTGTCGTTTCGCTTGGTGAGCGACATTAAGAAAAAGAGAGCACTAAAACCGATTCTAGAATGAATATCTTAAATTAGATACTTTTGGCAGCTAGTTTCGAATTCGGAATTCGTTCCAACAGCCGTAGTCGGTGTTCCGAAACTCCGACGTGACCGTTTCTTTGAGGGAAAGCAATAAAACAGTTTAACACTCCTGTTCTGCAACCGTTGATGTCAACGTCCTACTCTATACCGTTCAGCCTCGCCAAGAACGTATCATGAACTCGCCAAGAAAGCCCAATTTCGGATGGTACTACTACAACTCCCACATTTGGTCTATGGCAGCAGAGGTACCATAAACAGAGTTGTCGATTGCAGAGGAACCCAAAGCTATTTTATTACATTTTTGTCGCCATCGACACGTGCCTTTATTGAAAAAACAACAGAATGTAGTCTTCTTGGAGACATTGCTCTAGAGTCTAGACGAAGATTTACAAATAATCCAAGACATCTATCTCAAGTAGCCTTTAAGGTACATTTTAATTTATTGTTTTTTTTTTTTTTGTTCTTGTATGACGGCCTGGCCGTATTAGACGTTTTAATTTATTGTACCAAGTACATAAATTACACATAAATTCTTGTAAACTTTAAATCTGTCCGGAACTTTAATTTCTAAAATTTGTCAAGTTACCAGCAATATTTGTTCGTAACGACAACTTTCTCCCACATGATATGGAATGCCACGATGATTAGATTGTAATTGCGTAAGTAGCCAAGAATAGCCTTTCAACCGCACCTTAACCGTAGAACGCTTTTGCTTTAAGATACGCGAGTTGTATCTTATTATACACCGCAGCTAATAACGTCTGGCATCCGCCATAATCAACTTGAACGCAAGCGTTACGCTGATACTTCGTTACTGGTCTTTGTTGTGCTACGACGGTGACAAGGATAAATTCCACGATCCGTTCCATCGGCTGCAATCGACTCGTAGAACCTTTCAACCCCACCCGACACCCAGTCTCAGGTATGAACAAGCCTCGGTGGCATCCCTTAATTTGTGCCACCAAGCAATTGCAACGCTTACACTGGGGGACGTAAACAACCGGTGATAACGTTCCACAGCCTGCTCCCACGTGGCTTAAGCCCTTTACAGTTTGCCTCGAGATAAAATCTGCGTGTTGCAAATTGTTAGCTGGTTGCCACCACCTAGTCGTTACACCACCTAGAATCAGTGGAAGCCTTTCTCATTTTTTTCGCTTTTGTGCCCTGTTTCATATTTTTGCATATTTCCTCTGTACAAGCATTATGTCGATTCGCTTATCGCGAGTATATGCAAAGCAACACGGTTTTCGAAGCTGTTAGCTGGGTGGTAAAACTTGTCGCGTTATAAAGACAACGTCGATCGAAATGGAAAGCCTTGGGATGGCAAATGGTTTGTCTGGGACAGTCGTCTCTCTCTTCAGAGCTCTGTGTGGGGCGATGTGTTACAGCTGAAAAGACGCGTTAAATCACTTGTTCTTTAGTATCCCGCGTGTTGATACGGTTTGGTTGGTAGTTGTTTTTCCCCTTGCCACGCTTAATGCTTCCCTTTCATTGGCTTGATGTTGGCTACAAGTAGAGAAGGAGTTGCAGCTGCTAGAACGCGAAATGTCACACAAGAATGAAATGTCGATCTGAGGATGGAAAGGTGAAGGTGTTAGAAGAAGTGAAACAAAAGAAAATAATTGACGTGTTAATGGATTTCTAATGAAGTTGTTCTTTCCCGCCTTGAGTGCATTGCGCACAGAGAATGAAACCTTTGCCTATCCACCAATCAGTGCAAATCTAATACGCGGGTCTAGTACAAATGTGTGCCTTATCTTACGCGAACAGATCAAACCATCAACCCCCGGTACAAAGCGGGTGCTTTTTCCGCATTTTGGCCCGTGGGTATTTGCATTTGCCAATGCATTTGAATAATGCCGCCATTTAGCACGAGAAAACTAATCCATCTCTAGCGCGAGCTGATTTATCGTCGCAAGTGTATAATTCAATTGCACCTGTCAAGGGGGTGGATAGGGATATGCCACAACGTTTTCATTGTTTATTTCCATTCAGTCAAAGTACAAAAAAACTAATCTTCTCACGGTTGGTTCAGGTTTAGGTATGGAATTTGATAATTAATGGACAATATGTGTGATGGCGTTTAGTGGCTGTAGAATGGATGGTAGATATTCGTGTTTCGGGAAACTAGCGTAAAATGAAGGAAGCAATAGAACCACTGATCTTCAAAATTCCTCCAAATCTTCGATTTCTATGCTCCTGTGGAAGTGAATGCATCCAAATTTATGAATATAGCTCGGTTTGGCGTTAATGCCATACCCCTTTCTGTTTGAGCCTCCATCACCTTACCCAAGAAGTTAAGTGTTTGTAGCCAATTAAAATGCTTAGCTCTGACTCGAAGCTGTACGCACAAAACGTTCGGTCTGGTCGAATCCAAAACGCCGACGTAAGTATCCGCCTGCGCACAGTACTCCTACCGTTGCTTTCAACCATGTTTAGCTCACGCCAGTCGCGCGCGTGTATTTTAACGAAGCACCAGTGCTGGGGCAAGAGAATTTGTGCATTCGCCAAAGACCCTGGAGCTAATTATTGGCGAGAAACTTCCCATACCGGGGAACAGTTTGTTTCGGCAAAAGCAATTGCGTTGGCGCAAGGATCTTTTCTTCGATCTGAACGATTGGAAACGTTTGTATGGTTGCATGATACAAGCTATAAGGACATCTTGAAGCGCTCGGTTTACAAATTCAAATGACTTCAAGTATCTCCAGAATTCTACCAGTTTTCTGCCCACCGTCTCGAGAAAGACACAATCGGCAAGAACCTAACGAATGTCTGGTAGCACCAAGAATGTCTGGTGGTGCGAATGTCTTCTAGCTCCGTATTTTTGTTGTTGTTGCTTCATCTTCTTATGGAAACAGTAGCTAAAGTGCTATCAGCACAGTGTGTGGAGCTTTTAAAGTTCTTCTTACGAGCAGAGTCATTATTTTGTTGTGTTCTCGCCCACCATCCACCAACCGTATACCGATCAGATCTCAACGTCGGCCAAAGCGATTCTTTCGGTGCGCTGACTATGGTTCGGCTAATATGTCTTGCCTTCTTTCGGATGCTGCCCATTTTTTGCGCTTTTGTCTTGTTCTACGCATTCGCTCTCTTTGCGAGATTTGCCGTGGGTTTCTTACCGCTCGATTCCGATTTCGTTTCCGTGGTGGAGCATCTCGTGTCGGTCTTTGACGCATCCAGGACAAAGAACCACCAACACTAGGGGAACTGGGGTGGTCGCACAAATTTACACGCGGGCACGAAAACACTGTTATGCTTTTAAGCATAAGCCGGGCGCGCGCGCGCGTTACGTTTTCGCGCCACACCTTTGCGGATTCCCCACTTCGTAACAACCGCTAATGTTCCCGAGGGTGTGGAGAACTTAACGTGGAGCGACTTCAAAAAGGTTCGTATGTCGAGACTTCCTGCGGCAAATCTTACACAAAGTTCAAAGAAAATATTATGCAAATCATGTTGCTCTCTCCCTCGGTGTGTGTTGCTTCTGATTGGTTTCGCTCTATTCGTCCTCAGAAGCCATGAGGTGGGATTCTATTTATTGAGTGCGACATTTTAACAACGTCGCGTTTTCTTGAATGAATGCTGTTAATGGCGATTTCATGCTGGAGAATTGAATGCAACAAAATGAGGCGATTTTCAACTCAAACAGCTCACTAACAGTAACAGCACTTAAGACGCTAAAAAGGTTTGCCGAAATTAGTATGCAATGCCTTATAAGATTGTAATTTAAATAAAAGAATGCAAAGAAAGAAATTTTCTAATAATGCACCACGGATGAACCCCCCTGCGGACAAAATGGATTTATGGACATTCATCGCTCACGTTCTCGTGGCTCTCCCTTCCCGACATCTCTGGCGGTAGAAATGCTTTGACAGTCCATATTGGTACAGCTGCCGAGTGCATTATAATCAAGACACCAACACGAATGAATCTCGTTTGTTTAATTGGATTATCCACGATTATGGTCACGGGATTATGGTTGTTGATTCATCCACCCCACGAGTTGTGCTGGGTGGGCGGTGCTCGAGCTCTCCACAAAAGCTTTACCACTTAAGATAATGTACATACGGTTTCTTAAGCAGCATGTGTGTAATTTTTCTGTTTTATTTTTCAATCCATCTTCACAATGATGATGATGAAGGTGACAAAAGATTAACCTCCGCGGGTGCATAAAACAAGCTGAAAATAAATGGGCCTTCTGCCACCTTCTGCTTATGCCACCAGTCTGAATTCACGAATGGACACAGTTTTCCAACGCCTCTGGTCCGTGTGCAAATAAATTATATTCCAACCATCATCCCGCGCGTACATTTGCGGCTAAAGCATTAAAAGTTAACAGCGCGAGCAAACGAGGGAATGGAGATAAATCTGGCTTAATGTGTGCAGCTTACGCCTCTGAGAGCTTATGGAAAATGAAGGCAAAGGTCACAAATACGATAGAGACAGTATCGGTGTAAAATTGCATCGTGTGCTAATGTGGCAGTCTGCTGATTAAGGCTTAATACTGTTGCTCATTTGGCGGCTTTACCGAACAGAGCAAAGGCAAATCTATATAAAAACAAACTTTTACTATTGGATTACAATAGGATTTAAATTAAGATAGATAAAACAGTGCGAAGTAAAATTCCGGCTTGGAGTACCAAAGGTTACAAAACGTATCCGGATTTACATATCAGCTACCTTTTGCAAAAATATCTACATTCGAGTACACCCATAAACAAACGAGCCTCGTTCCGCGGTCAGATAACTTTGTACAATTTATTGTGAAAATTCTTACTCATTTCACTGTACTCATTACCGCTAAACGATACTATTTGGGCGCAGCATGCACCGTTGCACGGTTTCAATCTCTGGCGCAATTAGGTGCGAGATGTGATGGAGAATGGGTGCAACCGTCGCCATACCTTTTAACACCGTGCCAAAGGTGATGGAGAAATTTTAATTAAAATGCAAATTTTTCGACCTCTTGCCGTTCTTTGGTGTAGTACCGCGTTGCTTTTTGATGGTTAACCGTGAGAGGTATTCGGGTGTGTGGTATGCAATGGAGGGAACAGACGCTTTAAATATAAATTTCAAAAATGCATTCCGCAATGCAAAAAACGATGCACTCGATCTCGATCTGCAATCGCAGGCCGCCCCGTGTAAAATGCTATAACCGCCCATATCACGGGGAGGTGTTGAAAAGCGTCACAGCGCAACACAGAAAGGGCAGCAAGGGCACGTGTTTGTGTGGTGAGAGAAATGGTTCGAACGGATTTGGTGTGTTGTGTCTGTCACACAACATACAACCGTTGCTTCTGTCATATAAAGTCGGTTACTTTATGATCGCCTGTGACCTCATTATTGTTTTCCACAACCGATCTGCTCAAAGATTGGATAGAAAAATTTCTTTCCCAAATCCTTTTGCATTATTTCCCACTTAAGCGAAAGAATATCGTTACATCGATATTCGATATACATCGTTCTGAATCATAAATGGACAACGTTGTCGAAAAAGAAAGATAAGAGTTTTACATGGAATATATTGAAATGCGAAAATAATATATATTTTCTTCAATTCAATACTTAATTGCACCTTGAATTCTGCGTGATTTTCATCATGGAAGAACAGTCTGGCATGTAGAGTGATTTTTTAACACAACATTGTTGCTTATAATTCAAGGCTATATGGTAATACACAGGAATGTTCTGATTAGATTCTGACAGACAGCTTGAAGTTGATCATTTACAAGTTCGTTTTCAAAAAACATTTCCCACTCTTTCATCCCACTCTGTTGCCTTAGCATCATCAGTCCTTTTTTTCTCTAAGCTCTACTGGATTGACCTTACGTGTCGTCCTGTACGCATGTGCACATACACACTAGCACCCATTTGCCTCACTGGCTTGCCCCTAACTCACTTGCCCTGTCCCGTTTTCTGCCTTTCATGCTTCATCTAACTTAGCGGGGGGCTATGGTGCTCGTAAAATGAAAAGAAACGAGTGTAATAATAAAATCTGATTCCTTAACACTTGAAAAGAACGTTTGCCAAGAACCTTTTTTCCCTTTAAGGGGCTTGTATCGTGATGCGAGAAGAATTGTTCCACGGCACATCACCGGACCACGCAAGGCACGGAAAGGAAAAATGGACGAAAAGAACAACAAAGCATTGAGAGGAAAAGGGAACAGGGAAGCGAGATGATGAGGTAAAATCGAACTAAAGCATTGAAACGACAGAAAAGGAAAAAAGGCCCTAAACGAAATGAAGTGAGAAGAAACTGAGAACAACACAAATGAACATAGAATGAAACAGTCAAACAGTCAAACGTCAAACCATCGCCGAACGGGACAGCAAAGAAGTGCTAAAGGAAAAAATAACAGCACACCAACAATAGCACCAAAATGAATAGAAAACAGATCCGTGAAAAGCAGCCTAAGAACGCAACAAAGCACGAGGATGAAGCTTTTGTTGGTAAGATGATCGTTGCTTGATCGTCCGTTTTTCCATCGTTTCTTTTGCATTGCGTTGCGTTACGAATAATTTTGTATAGAATAGTAGTGGAAGGAAAAAAGATGATGGTCCAGCATTGAAATGAGACAAATATTACAGTCAAGATTTTCGGGATCTCGCCTCACCATTGCAGAACCGGCGGAATCCCTTCAGGTGTCTTCGTACACCGGTTGCTTTTTATTTTCTTTTTCCCTTCCATCTCAGCATCTGACAGTTTTTCTATTGTGTTTTGATCGTATGTTTCGTATTGTGTTGCGATCGGCAACAGTTTGGCGGTACCCGGAGGGGTGTCTTCAAAATCTTCACACTGCTGGTTAGTATCTTCCTGTTTTTCGAACCTGTTCAAGTGTTTTGATATTCATTTTTCAAGTGAAATTAAATTCGTCCGGGCAAACCTTTTTCTCGTTGCTGTGTGCCCTAAGGAAGGTACTGTATGGACTGTTAGAGCAGACGATAAAAACTACCTTAATGCTGCTCACCTGGTCGTCCTGTACGTTCTTATTTAGCTAACATTAATGGGGTAATTCCCCATGCACGGGTTGCACCTGTTATTCAGAGTTCTATTCCGTAAGATACAACACTCCTTACTAGAGGTAGAAAACGCATAAAACGAAGCGATCGTTTCTTATTGTTTTGTCTCGGTTGACAATTTCATTTCTCAGCTGTTCGAATTGTGTCAGGGCAGCAGCGTTCAAAAATGGAGCCCGCATTACAATTGCGCTGCAAAATGCCGACCGTTTATCGTGCGCTGGCTGGTAAAATAATCAAATTCCTTTCGTTCGCGCGGGCATGGGTGATGTTGACGACGACAGATCAGAATTTTCCCCGTGCAGCATGACAAAGCGATAGCGTGCATGCCACTGCGAGTGTATATATCCGCCGTTTATGTGTTGGAATTTCGCTGCTTTTCATTTCGCAATTCCACCCAACGTCAGGGCATGGGTGGGATGAAAATGCGAGCAAAGATTAAGACCGAACATTTAATGAATTGCACTTTGTGCCACAACCGTCCGGATCCCGAATGGTAGATATTCGGATGTACAAAGTTTGCAGTGCTCTTCGGTTTGCATAACCAGATCCTCACGGAAACCATTTCCCCATTTCCCGATTTGAGGCACGTTGTCATGCCAGACAAATATATCAGTAGAAAACGGTCCCAGACTGATGGCATTGGGGAAGGTATGTCGAAGCGAGCTCTCTAGCAACGTTGGAGGATCTACGCAGATCAGCTCTCAGACGAAAATTTGTTGGGTTTGGTTTTTTTTAAAAGAAAATCTTAAATCAAAACAAAAACACATAATAAGTTTTTCGTTGTTGTTGCATTTCGACACAGTAAAATCCTTGGACCCATCCGACCAGCATATAAACCCAAATGATAGAAGAAAGAAGAGTGGCCCATTTTGAGGAAAAGGGAAAGGGGGGGAGGGGGGTTTGGATGGTACCGATACACGGAACAAGCGAGGAAAGGTACGTGTGAGATGTCGCATCGGCGCACCTTTCTTTCGGTGAGGAAAGGAACTATTTTTAAGCATCTCGACACTCGGTCTGGTGTGGCAGATCTTGAAGTTGAAACTGACTAAAAGCCAAAACCAATGCAAGCCGTCTCGCAAAAGAGGGATATTCGTGTTATATGTGTGTGTGTGTTGCAAGACGAATCATTAACGTCGATCCGAAGCAGCGTAATCTATGTCGTCTGTCGGTAATCTATTTTTGCGATATACATAACAATATTGTGTCTGCTCTCGTTTCACACATGCACCCCCCATTTTCTACCGATTGCGTTGGAATGTGTTGTCCCTACCGACCAAATAATCACACTGTTTTGGTCAGTCTCGAGTGTTTTTCTTTCTTGTTTTTGGTTATCGAGTTGAAGGTCTACGGATCTAAAAGAGTCTATTTTCGAAACGGCGCAATCATGACGGAAGTCAACGAAACGCACGAAAAGCAGCATAATATTGAGAAAGCTACATCCTTTCTTGTCCCTTCCATCATATATTCCAAGCTATTTCCACCCATGTGTGCCCCTTCAAAGCCCCAATGTGATCAATCAGAAAAGGGACAGTTCGTACGGTGGCAGTTTTATACCACACAACAGTGTTATGATTATTATTCAGATGATTTACTACTGTATGATTAATTTAATTGATTTCGATAAGATTAGCACGAACGTTTAACGCGTTTGTTAGTAGACAGTTAAGAAAGCTGTAACACAAACAACTCATTTGATGCTTAGTTTGATAAAGAGAGGTTAACGCTGTCGTAATTTCAATGTCAAACGGATGGTTTATAGAAAAATTCAGTTTTCTTTTGTTATGCTTTATGGTTTCACTATTGCAATTGATTTTGATGGATCGGGATAAATATTTCATGTGTGCTTCATTCATTGTTTATCCCACTTTTTTCTCACTTCCAAACCTGGGGAATAACCCAAACTTATTTATTCTATCGCGGATGGCGGACGAAAAAAAAAACTGAAACGAAACGCAAGGGAAGCAAGCAGAGATTCCAAATTCGACGGTTGACACCAAACGCAAAGGATTTGAGAATATGTGCAGAGGGTGTGAAACGCGAGATGGTTTGAAATTTAAATTCTGTCTGGATCTGGTCACAACTGCTCGGAAGGCATCGCGCGGTGCTGTGGTGGTTTGTCAAAACCGTGCCGGTGGGTTTTCCGGTAGGTTTGTTCCAAGAACGTATCGTTTGCCTTTTACGATCTTCCTCGCCACTGTTCCCCGGATCGTGCCGTAGATTCCGTAGTACGATCATCTGCAGGAAGGCAATACCGCAGGAATAAAAAATCATGGTATCATGTTCGCATCAGTAAGAAAAAGACACACATGGACCGCAGCATAAAAAGGAGAGAGAAGGTAGATAAATGTTTATGTTTTATCGTCTTGTGGCGATCGAGAGAACGGAATTGTACGGTTATTATTTATCACAGGGATGTTCAATTGATTATATTTGAAACAACCATCTTGGATCTACATTTAAACATTAAAATAAAAATGTTGAATTATACAGTCCGAATTGAATGTGCAATAATCATTTCATGAAGTTTTGTATGCTATATTTAATTATACAGCATGAATTTAGCTGAACACCAAATCCCTAAAGCTTGCTCACCCCTGACATGTTTATGCTATTGTATGCTCTCTGCGTTTCACCTACGCTACGAGATAGATAGAAGGAGAGAGACAGAGAGAATCAAATCTCAGTGCAACCGAAAGATGTATGTGTGTGTGTGTGTGTGTGTGTGTGTGTGAAGGGCGTACCGATCCAATGAGAGAATGTACACGTGTACAGCAGTGTGTGTGTGATGGGCGCAAAGCAAAACAAAAGCAAACGCATCGAACCGCGCGGGGTAAAACTGAACTGGCGTGTAACTGTGTTGGTTAGTTCGATTTGAACCACGCGAGCGAGTGGACGTGTACGCAGTCGTGTTTTATCGATTTTCGTTCCATCGCAGTACAGTGCTGCTACTACTTTGGAGTCACTTTTGTTGACAGCCGTGTTCAAAGCAGCAGTCAAGAAGTGCGCACTTCCCAGTGAAATCGTTTCGTAAAAGCGGATGTTTACGGTAGCAAGTCCGGCGTTATTGGTGCTGAGACGCGTTTGCTCGTTAAAGGACGGAAACAGATACAGCAGCGCTACGATACGACGATTGATCCGGACCGGTGAAACGTTCTTGCCAATGTGTGTTCTGTTCTAATTCAACAGGCAAAGAGGCTGCGCCATTAGTACGAATCGAGTGTGCAAAAATGTCACGATTAGGAAAGATCCTTCGACACGTCGCACTGTCCACCATCGTAGTGGTGTGATTAGAAAGCAAAGGAAAGCAGAAAAAAAGCTGTATGCGAATTCTGACAGCTGCGTACGAATATTTTGACAGCGTGGGCTGTTTGTTTACCCATACCGCTCGGAACGGAAAATAAAAGTGCATTCATTTCAATACGTTCACGTCATAAATCGACATTACCCGGGTGGCTGCTGTGCAATCGATTGCTCCAGCTGCATTTGCGCACTATTTCCCGTTTGTAATTCGAATCGCTTGCGGATAGCGTGATACGATCTTGCGGTTGCGAAACAAAACATTCGTTCGGGTGTGGGAGGTGCCATTGTGTTGCATTTAGTGCGTTTTTCGTCCCAAAGATTTGGTAAAAAACAAGCTGTGGTAAAAAATTGCTAAGCAAAAGCTGCTGGAAGTTGGTGTGTGTTTTGAAACAGTGTGCAAAGTGTACGCGATTAGATTGATTCCTTTGATGGTATCCAGAAAACGTATTTGCTATCAAGTGTTTTTGTGTGAGCATTGAAGTATACTATCAATCCATGGGCATTGTGTGATAAAATATTAGGGCAAAAAATTGGGAAGAATAAAAATAGTGCTTATTTACTCACATTTCATGGTGCAAGTAACGCAGCAAGGTCAATGTTATTACACACCCATCACAATCGTGCCGAATCGTTTGATCTGAGAAGAGTTTGCGAGTGATTAATTTCGAGTGTACCTTTTAAAGTTGAATAGTTGAAAAGAAAGTAGTGTGTGGCGTATTGTTTTGGAAAACTGAATGTAAAATCGAATATAAAACGTTGTTTTTAAGCGCGAAACGTCACCAGTGAGAAAAAGGAGCATAAAAAATACGTTTACACACATACACACTCTTGCTGACTTCAACATTGCCCTTTGATTTAAAACCGGCAACGGCAGAGGCGTTTCAACACAAAACCATTGCCCCATTCACCGGATCCGCATCTGCAACAGCGACACAGACATGACGCCGAAAACGAGAAAAAAGAAGGCAAACGGTAAATAATAAATTAGAAAAATATATTTTTCCTTCCACGCGCTGTTGCTTCATCTTTTGTCCGACACAACCCATCGTACAGAATAAAAAAATAATGGAAGCACATATGATTCTCGCGACGATTGGATTCCATTTTCCACCATCATCCACCAAAAGTTGAAACCTACGTTTTTAAAGTTGGTTTGTTCCGTGGACTTTTCATGCCCTTTTTATCATCCTTTTTTCCACCCTTTCAATGTCCAGCATCCGCTTCCGCCTTCCATCCCTCCTATTTTGGGCTGGAGATGGGGAGGCATGATTGTTTTCCTTCTCGGTGCGGCCGGTCAGAATAATGCCCGAGTATAGAGTCGGAAAAGAGAAATTGCATTTGCTAGCAGGCGTCTTTTGCGAAGCCAGTTATCATACCCAAGGAATCGTCTGGTGTGCGATTCTTCGTCTCCGGCACGAGCAAGATCATGCGGAGTGGCATGTCGTGAGCATAAGCCCGACACCGGGTATATTCTTTCGGTGGAACCTGCAGCGATCTGGCCACGAATTGCATTCAATCGAAAGAATCATATTTTACAGTCGACGCGTCCGATGTTATGATTAGGGGCCCTTTGGTCCAGAGGGTATTTCTTCGTGCCCAATGTTGGAATGACTTTTTATGCTTTTGATGCTCTTCACCTAGCCCTACTAAAGGAAAAGATATGAAGATCTTGTGGTTTGAAACTGTTTTTTTTCTCCTACGGTTCCCTTACTTCTTTGCAATAAATTCTTCATGATCGCAATTCACTTCCCGATCAGGTCAATGGTTTTGATATCCCTGTTCAACCTTCCCTTTTCGGGTCGTTCCGGTAATGGTGAAAATTGTTGTGCTCGTTCCCTTGTCTTGATTTAAGTTTGGTTTCATTCTAAACGGTTTCAGGTGAGAAAAATTGGTCAGACAATTATATCCGACGTAATGGGCTGTTATTATTATCGTCCTTTGGCTATTCTAGCTCCATTCTTTACTTCATTGGGTGAGCATCATGGATCAGCATCCTCCAACATGGCAAGTTATTAGGCTCATCTGAATGCTTGATTTCTTGCCACCACTATACTTTTTCCCTAATTTGTGGACCGTTTTTCCTCACGATCGACTGGCGATGTCGATCGTGCCACTGTTTTGGGGACTTCCTTCCACGGAAGAAACAGAAAACCCCGCTTATGCTACTAGAAGTTCATGAATATTTCAGCGTAACGAAGGGAACGAAAAGGTTGAAAATGTCGCCCCGTTGCACGTGAGAATGTTTTTAATTAGGCATATGTGTGAGGCAAAAGCACGCCAGATCGCTTTTCCTCTCGTCGAAAAATCGGTCGCGACTGGTTTAGTTTCCTTCGTCTTCACATCCTTTCCAACCGTCTACGCATGGTGTAAAGATAAGGAAAGTGATTATTTATTCCGGCATTGGAAAAGGCAATGGATACAACGACGTATGTCTGTAAATAAGAGAAACACAAAACGAAATATTTTTAATGTGAAAAGTGAAGCTGAATTAATTTAACGTGCTCCATCCGTTTTTTTATGTTTCGGGGAGCTTATTGCTACGAAAAGGAAATTTGTTTTGAAGGGCCTCAGTTTTACGATCGATGGCAAATACCAATGGATAAAAATATTTGTTGAAATGAAAGCAGAAGAAAGAATGCTTTTTCAAGTTTTTCAAGTGTTCAGGAAGTGGTTTCTTATTTTCGGTTGGTGTGTATGTGAATGGAATGTTGAAAATGAAAACATTTCCTGTCACAAAGAGTTGATTGTTTAATGTGTCTTTTAGGAAACTTTGCTCAACAATTGCAAACAAACTAAAACAGCTTCAACTGATTATGCTGATTTCCTATCTATCCGTTTGAATTTTTCATTTCAATATAAAACTAACAATACATAATCCAAAACTACACAGACATTGAATTACCCGTTGTTGTTTTGCCTGTCTGAAGTTGCAAGGCTTGCACCGAAAAACTATACTGGTGCATTTTCTGCAAACAATAAAGCCCTCTTATATCGCCCTTCGATCGATTTCTTAGATGGAGGTAGAAGGAAGCTTTTCTACCACGCTTCGGCCTTGAAAATCGCCCGAAAAAAGGGAAAATGGAATCTTTTCTCTGCAACATGGCCAACATGAAGCCGAAACGATCGAACAAAACAAAGCATAAAGATGATGGCGGATCTGCTCTCTCGCACTCGCTCTCTTGCCGTTGTGCGAAGAAAGACAAATGTTACAGACACTGTGCCGAAGTCGGGACACTCGAACGATCAACGGCATCCCGTGGCACAAGAAGCTACAAACATGCCCAGGATAATACTGCTTCGAGCATTAAAAAAAGGGAAAAAGGAGGAGGAAGGCGTGTGGAACCCAAATGCCGAAAAGAGGCCCTTGGCAGAAATGGTGCGAAAACAGATGAATGTGATCAGGCAGTAGAGGAGCGAAATAATATAACAGACGCGTCCAGGAAAAGGCATTCACAGCAACACCGACAGCAGCAGAACAAAATGCGAGGGAAGGAATTTATTTTTCGAATCTTCTGTTTAAATTGTATGTTTGTTTGTCGCCGTTCTTTTTTGACACTGGAAAAATTGCCACAAATTCTTCGCCACTACACATTCTGACTTTCGACATCGGTGTAAGAAGATCGAGGATGCATTTTTCCTCTTAAATTATTATGGTAGAAATTATAATTTTAAAACGTTCTTTTCATTCTTGTTTTTAACTTCTTTTTGTGTTTTCTGCTCTGCTTACGCTCTGCTTTCTTCTACCAATACAACCGGTGCAAAAATTCTCCATCCCTCAAACGGTTGCAGCTTATATTAAAAAATGAAGAAGGTTTGCAATTTGAGCAACACAATCTCTAGAATTGAAGCCCAAACGATAGTCCATTTCTGGGTTGGCTCCCAGACAGCGGACTCTACAGGACTGCAACTAAACTATCCTGTTCGGTTTATGATCTTACCCAATTTTAAGGATGCGTTTCCTAATAAATTAGAAAAATGGTTGCCCCTCCTTCGGTTACTTCGGGCGGATCCTTTTTTTTGTTGTTTTATTTCGTTACGTTCCTTCCTCGGATCGGCGGGTGTGTTACCGGGTGTTAAATTTCCCGTACAAGATTCTTTTTCTGCGCCTTTGCATCAACATGAAATCGAACGGAATTGATCTCCTTTTAAGGATCAAACTTGTTCTTTTTCGTATAGTTTCATTTTTCGGTAAAAGAATTGTACCATCTAGGGTCATTTGAGAAGAGAGATGCTGTACAAAAACCTCGCTGCTAAAAAAAAAAGGATGCTTCTGGAGATGTAGTCCCACGACTACATCTGCCTTCTTCATCTATTTTTAAACCCAACCCTGCTCATGTTTCGTAAGCTAGGCGTAAAGTGGACGTCACTTATTTTTGATCATTCTGGAAGAGCTGCCAATCGATTTGAAATTCAAATCCCGGAGATCCGATAACATTGTTAAGCTAAATGGTACAGAAATCACAATCACACATTCTCCAAGTGTCGTCTGTTATGCCCTTCACTAACGTCCCTAACGGTCTGTTTAGGGCTCAGTGTGTGATCAATGCTGGAGTAGGTGTAAATTAATGCTTCGTAGAATAATTAATCATCTCGCGACCGTATGTATGTGTTTTGCTAACCGGATTCAAACGTCCGATGAGTTGGCACATTGGAATCTGAAGCGGATGGTTACCAGCACACGATTCTAGTTGGGGAAATTGTGTGCACAATTCTAGTGACTAATTAACCTCAATTAACGGTCGATCGACAACTGGAATGAGTTATGCGTGCTGAATGCTAGAAATGATTGGCATATTTAACGTCTGTTTTTCTGCTTTACAGACATTTGATTCTTTTTATCTTTACTGCCACACTAGCACAACTACATATGTTCCACCGTTTTTGTTGGTTAGGAATTCAAAATTTGAAATAATGTTTTGTAGCTGCCACCTGTTGCACGGGGGTGCATCCGAATGATGCGAAAAGACGATCTTGTTCGTGGCCAGTTCAATACTACCAATTACGATAATTACCGGCCGCTGTTCTCCAGGTGCTGTTCTGTTATGATTAGCAAAGCTGTATAGAATGCTGCTGTCGAAATCGGTTCCTGCCATTTGTTTGTTTTATCCTGCCAGCCTGCCTGTGCTGGTGCGTGTGTACGTTTGGAACATTACTGTACACGTTATACTATGTTCGGTTGTTTTTCATGCCGAAAAACCTAGCCTCAGACTTACTGTGAGTTGTACCTTGTCGAACTCCATTCCAAAACTCTTGTCACATGTGTTTTGCTATTCGTCTATTGTTTTTTTTTTTTTTGCAAATGCGACGCACATGTCGGCAGAAGTTCGGTCTTTCGTAAGACCAAATGTGTTTTACTACTTCCGGGGTTTCAAAATCTGTACATGCTTTTCCTTTCGCTTGAATGCGCTGGTATACATCCAGCTTGTTTGGATTATAAAATATGGATAAGCTTATTTTTCGTTTCGCGAACAAACTTTGAAGAAAATTCGGCGACCAAGATAAACAGAGCTCCAAAAGGCAAACATGTAAATATTATTCACATGAAACAATAATACGTCGTCTTGTCTTTTCGATGTCCGGACATGTAGTGAGCGAAAGAAGAGCTGGAGCCTGATGATTGGGGCAAGATTTTAGCGTTATTTTTTTTGCCATCTGCAAATATCCCAGCACGTGATCGTTACTGTGCTGAGCAAAATTGACAAACGGAAATCAATAACATGCCAACCAAAGTAAAACGAAATCCCTGTCTCATACACGACACGAAAAGTACAAACATACAGCACCAGCCCGTAACCGTATTTATCTCTGTTGATCTGGTTCGCTTCCTGTGGGTGGGTGGGATCGTGTTTTTCTTTGGTTTGGAAAATGATATTTTTTTAACATTGTAGGTTCCTGCTTATTTCGGGACAAAGATGTACAACCAAAAAGTCATTTATTGACGACATTATTTGGGCGACGAGTTTATATTTTTGTCGCTAAGCTTATACCACAATCGAAATGGATTAAAATGTGGCAAGTGAAGTGGTCCGCAATTTCATTTTTCCCCATACAAGTAATCCAGCTAAGGAGAGGTCATTCGACATAAAGGCACCATATTAGCAACTCCTTTTAAACTCCCATTTCACTACTTAGCCGCGCGACAACCGACTCGCGTGTGCGTGCGCAACATCAGATCGACCATATGGTGTCCAACCTCTGTGGTGCGTGTGCCTTATGGCGAAGTATTTTGGATTTAATTCAACCCTCGCCCAAAATTGGGCATTTCTTTTTTTTCTTTTTGCATAAAAAGGCGAAAGGCTTGCTGCGAAATGGAAATGAAGTTCAATTGATTTCTCGTTCAGGTGGTACGAAATGTGCACCGTCTTGTTGAAGTGAGACGTAGGATTAGTGATGTTTTAAATGAAAGTATAAACAAAATATACAAACTGCCCCTTCCGTAAAAGCCTTCATATCCAAAGATGAATAATTTATCGATGCAATAAATGAGTAATTTTCTGCAATCACCATAACTTTTGTTGTGGGCGATTATTGTTTTTATAGCACACTTTTTTTGTTATTTTTCTACACTTGAGAATAGTACGGGAAAGACCGCGTGCCCGGTAAACCACACGCGACCCAACGTTTATTTATCTGCAATTTAGTGAATCGTGCACGTCGTTGTATTCTTATTCGGTGGTAGTTTATGATGTTATGAAGTCAGTTTTGCGCGGATACGCGTGCGCTCTCCTGAAGCTTTTTCTGCAAGGCCTGACGTTAGCATATCATCATCGATAACAACCGGTTGTAATTGTTTCTTTTTTGTTTGTGTGGGCTAAATTGTAAACAAAAATGAAACAACTTTCTGATTAAAATGCTTTCCCGCTCTTGCAATATAAACTAATTAAATACGTTCGTTGTTGTCCCAAAATGGACGTATTTTACTTTGCAAACTTTTGAATTCTACATTGATGTAGCGTGGCTCCTACATCCTGCAATTTGTCCATCGCAGCAGGAACCATTTAAACGTATTGCTAAGAAGAAGTATTGTCGCAACAAAAAAAACTCACCACGAGCCATGGATGCGACGACACTCCAACGACAAATCCGCGAGAAAACCGTTGCGCCATACATTATTCCGACTCGCTTCATCAGCTAATTTGCGCAAATGTGTGACAGACAGTTGCTGATTAGCACGAGAGCATCCCTTCTCCATTAAGCGTTCCATCTTCATCCCTTCCGATCGGGCCAGCAGTTGGGCACTGATGCCTAGTAAATCATTGTTTTTTTTGGCTTGTCGGTATGAAGTTATTATGGGTGATCCTCCACTTGATGCCAGCCGAAAAGGACTGTCGCGGAACTCGGCGATCACCGACTTACGGGCAGCTCACGGATTTTCGTCTTATCAGGTTACCACATTTTTTGCTTCCTGTGTCGTTATTCTAAGTCGCAGCAAAATAAGATGCACGTTGGTGTGTCGCTTGTTATGTTTTTTTTTTCTCTCGCCATTTCTGCATTTCGCTTATCGCTGGTTATGGGACAGCACGAGCGAAATCCGTAAAGACCGTAATCGGTGGAAGCGATTTACCTATGGGGGTTGGGCTGCTTTCGAGGGTTTGGCATTAGGCTACTGGTGATCGATGGGAGCAAAGTCTATGATGGTTCGCTTGGATTTCAAATACACAAAAGAAAAATGCTTACGAAAAAAATAACCAAACATAGAAGAAGTGGCTGCTGACAACATGCGTCTAGACAGAAGTGTACAGCATGAAGGATCGACGACCCCCTGTAGAGGTTGTCCATTACCCAAATAATCGTTACTGGTTACTGGATATTTATTTTAACCAACATAATATTCAATGATACTGTAAAGAACTAAATTATAAGACAATGTGATTTTCTTTTATGTTTTTTATTCATGAGTTACGGCGAGGCCATATTGAAAAACTGTTTATGATTCGTGGTCAAGAATTGCTTTCTTACTACGAACGATTTGTTCACAAATCAATAAGTTTATAAAGTTTTGAGAAGTAAAATTTATGTTTTCTCGTAATATTTCTCGAATGATTAAGTAAAACTACAGTTTCCTCAAAAAGGAATGTGATACATTTTACTACTAAATGCGTAAGATGAGCAGCCGAAACGATGTTCGGGAAAATTAAAACCGAACACTACTCCCCTCAGAGCACGTTGCATACAAGCATCATGTTTCAAGGGATGTGAAAAATGGTTTATGGTTCTTTTTCTAATGGGGGAGGGGAGGTTTCTTCGATCGGGAAAATCACCCGCCAGACAGGGAACGGGCAGGTCACGTGGGAAGAAAAAACGATGCTAAGTTTGTTTTACGATGTGTTACGAAATGTTTCAAATTTTGTATACCATTGCTGCTTTTCCCCGTACGACGGCGTGTGGAGCCTGCTCCCCATCGGTATAGAGGAAAAACTAGAGCGTCTCTACAATGATTTACAGTGTCTTCCGAAATATCGTGTCCCTAGCATTGGTTTTCATTTGGAATGGTATTGGCGGTTAGTAGGAAAATGTAAGGTGTGCTGGATGCTGAAACGATCTTCCGGACAAGTTGCAGCTCGGTAGAAAAATAAGCAATCTTATTGAGCAATATGCTGCATGATCTCGTTGTGGAAGAAAAACTAATATTTGTTTTTTTTTTTTCTTCTGGGAGTTTCATCAAAAAATGGTTTACAAATTTTGTTTTCGCTTGCAAACAAACAAATGCGCTCTTTTCTCCATTCTATCAACCATTTTTCTTTTCTGGCATATCCGGGTCTGGCATTCGAGCCTTTATCCCCGAGAGAACTTGCCATCAAATAGTGAATTACCACCTTCGCTATAAAATCGCTACCTTATCTATCATTTAACTAAGGAATTTAACTTTTGTGCTGATCTAAAGAAGACGAAACTTATGAAGCTCATTGAAAATCGAAAATTGTAATGCTTTCTATTTTCTTTCCCTTGCTTTTTTTTTATTCTATCCACCCACCGTTTTTGGATTGCATGACGATGCAACTGCACATAATTATTCATAGTGCTCACACCATATATTGGCTCATGGTTATTCTTTCATTCAACCTTCATCATCCAACCTACAAGCCTAGGGCATGGAATCGTTTATCTTTTTCTTCATCATCTTTTATGTTGATCGTGCTCTGCTGGTGCTGCCCCCGTACGATTCCTGCGCGGAAAGATTAGTTTTATTATTATTATTTTTTGTGCTAAAGCAAACTGGTGGTGCATACACCTCCGGAGTTGTAATAAGCTGATAAACGAGCAAATGTCAGATAGCTGCGCACATCCAATGGAGGCTTAGGGCGGATTTTCATGCTCAACAACGGTGCGATCGTGATCGATTCCGTGGGCTCATCATTGGCTCATGCAGGCCAATGTTCGCTTGGGTGCTGTGCGTGATCCGTTTATGGCGTTTGTCTGTCTACCAGCAAGGGTAGCGCATTTCCGGTTTCGGGGGAAGCAAATTAGCTATGAAGCAAACCAATTCGATACGCGAAGTGGTATCCACATCAAATCCTTCGTGTCAGCTTAACGGGTTTTGTGCTTAACGGTCGAATGCAGCGCGACTAACGAACTCTCGGGATGCGTTGGCTTAAAAATGCATTTCCTTTATGTCGGATGCCTCCCACGGTTTACCAGTATGGTTGTTGTTGTTGTAGTTTGGGCTTAAAGGATGGATGAATGGAACACATCACTCGCGTGCGTAGGCCAGGCGGCTCCTGAAGATTACAAGCAGCAACCACGACAACAGCAGACCGATGGTGCTAAATAACCAAGCAAATACAAAAGAAAATTATGCTTCGATGATCATGCCGAAAATGACGTAGGAGGAGGATTCAAGAAATATGAGTAGAGATAAATACATCGTAGAGGTCTTGGAATCGTTGAATTGAATGTTAATTTCACCCAACTTACAGTCGCCAGCAGACGATACGAAGAAATCCTATACGTACCTTCCTGAGTAAGAAAACGCTTGAAAGACGGACATACGTGTTGTTTTGGTGGGAATGGTAATGGCTGTACGTGTTTCCGTTGGGTAGGAAGAATGTTATCTATTTGAAGCATCCATTAACGCCATTCAAATACTCTACCCATAAGAGTGATGGGACAAACAGTGGGACCAAACGAAAATTCCATTCATCTAACGTTTGGCGTTGTGTGGAAACGCAGCTAACTTCATTAGCCAACATAAAACTAAATTACTCGCAGCTGTTCCAAATAAACAGTCTCTTCTCGCCGTGCAAACAACATTCACTAATGGGTCTTTTTTTTTTATTTTTCTTCCCATTTTTCGTTTCAGGTATGTTGACAAGATTTGTTATTGAGCGTACGAGGAAGTGTACAAGCAAAACACAACAAACCATCATATTCGATTTGTGACCGACAAGAAGGAACACTTTCAGACACAATCAATAATACACCTTTGGCACGTCAATTATGATAAGACGGAACGCTACACATGAGCGAGAGTCGTAAAGTGGGTTTGTAGACAGGCTGGAGAGGCGAGTTATTGAATGCGCTAAAATCACGCTTACAAAACCCTACGGTACCATGCGAATGCCGCCACACCGGAAGTCACTTTACTGCTTTAACCCTTTTCGCGCATGAACTAAAACATATTCCTTCGCATGGAGGCGGCGGGTACCATAGTGTACGACGCATGCACGCACAAATGACATCATCCGACTTTGTTGTTATCACCGTGATGCGGATTTGAGGTTAGGGAGTAACAAAAATAGAACACAACCAATCAATGTTGGCCAGATTTCGTTGTAAAGGAATTTTTGATATTTCAATCTATCATACGCATCCGGAGATTTTTCATCGATTTTCTGTACACGATGGATTAGCTTGAAGTAAGCAAGCATTCTTGCTTGCCCAACACTTGATAACACGGTCCTAAGAAACGCGAAAGAATGATCGGATTGCTCATGGCCTGAGTATGTGATAAAGTGACGTGACAATGCCGGATGCATCATCGTGACGTGGACGAAAGTCTAACTTAGCACAGCAGCGTGAACGGGAAATTAAAAGTGTATGTTTTTTTTCTACACGAGTGAATTGCCAGTGACGGTCAGCACCCACGCAACGTATCGCGAATGGCAGGAGGTTTGCGATTGGTGAAAATTGCGCAACGGAATGGTAATATGCCTCGGCATCCACTAACCGTAGTGTTGGTGTCGGAGGAACGAAGGGGATTTTAATTTTAAAAATAGTGCATCATCCCTCTCTCCGAACGTGTGCGGCACGCTCAGCGTCGATCGTACGACGTGCCCACCCGCTGTATGATGTTCTTCCTCAGTGCAGCTGTTTTTGTTCTGTCACCATCTCAGAAACAAGCGCGCCACAGTTGATTCGCGGCGCACTCTTGAGCGCGCTCACGTTCGCCTGTCGTGGATGTGCCCGTGCACTTCGATGAACGCGCGTGTGAGATGCAGATCTGACCCCTCTCAACCGTCTGGTTTAATTTCCTACCACGCGGGTTAATCACTAAAGCTTTACCAGCCAAGCGGCAGT
Source organism: Anopheles culicifacies (assembly GCA_000473375.1). NCBI lineage: Eukaryota > Metazoa > Arthropoda > Insecta > Diptera > Culicidae > Anopheles > Anopheles culicifacies. The sequence continues at coordinate 24,809 of AXCM01000140.1, forward strand.
CGGAGACGACACAGTTACTCCCTCTTTCGCACTCGATGGGTGACGATCCCCAAACAGTGACTAAACCACACAAGCAACAGAAGAAGCTGTGCTGTGTGTGTTGGCTCCCATGAGAGCGAAATTTTATGAATGAAATCTTGCCGTTTTGCGAATGCGCTGTTTCCATCATATCGCCCTGCACACCAAGCCCCAGAGCGTTTGGTTGCTTGGAACAAGTTGTTTCTTCCTATTTGCATTTCATCCGTTCACCGAATGCATTTGGTGCTGTACCACGAGTTCGCTATCCAATTTTGTTTTTTTTTTCATTCTCCTCTACTACACTCTCGAATGCAACCTACTACAGACTCAATTAGACACATTTTCTTCTAATCATATGTGAGGGATTTTCTTTGTCGATGCGCTTCCGTGCTGAAATATTCCCTTCTGTACCAGGGCCCGGGGTATAACCCAGATGATGTGTGCCTTTTGAGGATAAATAAACTCCATCCACCGTCTACAAATTTCAAGAGTCAATCAATACGACTCTCCTTTCCGTCTTCCCTACATCACCGCACCGCCCCGAATCGTGCTTCAATCAACAAATTAGCTACGATTGAATCCGTTATTTAAAGACCTTCACGTTGGCCGCTAATGGGTACGGTTTAATTGATGCACTTCTCAAATCAAACTCAATTTAAACTCGATCAGGATAGTGGTGGAGGAAGCATCGTTTACGTCGAAGAAGAATCCATCCGAGGTTTACGTATTCAAACTCGTCGATGATTTTATTTTCGTGCCAGCGGTTTCAATATCGCCCGCCAGACTTAACGAACACAGCAGCCAACAGCATCATGTACATGTGCGACGGATGGCATATCTTCGTTCTTGACTGCCGTGAGCTCTTTTGCGCGTTAGCGAGTTCTTTCCCAAAATCTGTCCCATAAATTACGCGACAGTAGATTATTACCAAACCCATAAAGTGATAAAACTCGACCAACTCGTGGCTCTGATTGTTGGGTTTGTTCCCTTTCTTCCGTCGAAAGAAGGCTATTGGAATGATTTTTGGGCAGTTTTTATAATTTGAAACCGTAAGAGAAGAAACGTCACGAGGACGAGAAGCTTTGGCATGTTTTATTATGCATGTGACACGCTCAACGAATGCTCCGAGCCGCCAGTATGGTAGACTTTTGGTTTGGTTTGTCTTAATTTTTGAAAGCCCCCTTATTAAAGATAAGCAAAATTGGTAGATCGCAAACGGTATATCGCGTGAACGACAGGTGGGTTCCAGTTTTGGGTCTTTTACGCCTGCGCGGAATGGTTTCTTATCGGAGTGCTCCGTTTTTGTTTTTTGTTGTGAACGCGTCGCGGATCATTGGAAAAACCTCACCCGCTAAAACAGAGGCAACTGATAAATCCAATAACATTAAGCGAATATGTTGTCATGTTTGTTGTGAAAGCTGTTCAAAAGATCAAACAGCCCCTCGCTACCAGGATAGTTTCTCTTGCCACTATAGATCCGGCTGTTGCGTATTAATTGCACCATTCATCCGCTATTAATTACTTGTGTATGTTTTTATTTAGAAGGAAAGAGACAGTGTTGTAGTTTATGCTATGCGAAGCATTTTTGCCTTTATTCCGCCTAAAAGCGAGCATCGTTCGTCATTAACAAATCCGTTTTTACCGCAAAGGTACGAGGGGTAGAGAAAGAATGAGAAAAATTAGTGCCCGTTCAATCTAGGTCCCGTTTTATTCCCGCTGCACCGTCACGTTCTTCGTTTCTTCGCACAAACGTTCACAAGAAAAAAGTGCAACGATCGTGTTTCACTGCTGGTTGCTAATTATGGATGATTTTCATTCGCATCTGCTGCACTTGCTCATGCTTATGCACCGATTTGTGCCGGATGGTCGTGTGCATGTGCAGCGATTCTAGCTCTTAACTGACATAGCGAAGGCAATTTAGCTGTGCCAGTGTTCTACTTTTTCCATTTCATTTGGTTGCGGTTTATGCTTGTGTATCGATTTTCGCATTAATCAAGTACTACTCTGCATCGCGTACGTTTGCGTTAGAAAATTAATTGAATAGAGGAGACTCAGCTAGGGTGTTTTATTTATATTTATTTTCATCCGCTGTTTGGATCATCTACATCCGTCACCAATATTCAGTTGGATGTACAAATGCCAATTCAAATGTCTCGCTCAATGCAACGAAGTCGGTAGTAAACGATTAAACTGAACGCCCGATTTGGGTGAAGACTGGTAGTTTTAAAGATATTTCTGATAAAAACCCATAAATTATGCATGTATATCCAAATATAAATAAAAAAAGACCTTACTACAAGTTAATGGCGTGAGGAATTCGTTTAATCTTCCATTGCTAAAAAAGCTGTGTATGAGATCTATCTCACACTCGTGTCAAACGTCATCGTTATTGCAATGTGACCATTACAGTTATTATTAAAATGCAAAAATAATTGATCCTTAATACTCTACCCGCACATCTTCCAGATTAGTGCCATACTTCGCTCAAACGACGATCATTTCACCCCTTTGGTCCCCATTTCCAGTGGCGTTGTGCCTCCGGAAAGAGTGTTTTGTTTTGTTTTCAAACACAATCACATGATGCTTATTTTCTTCTGCCTTTCGGTGGCGTTCGCTGCCTTGTGTACGCGATGTAAAAAAGAGCATCATTCGAAACAGTTTAATAACTTCGCGATCGCGCGCGCAATCTTCTACGCTATGAAATGAGTTGAAAAGGAACGGGCCTGCGATCGGTTGTGAGTAAGCAGGATGGAAACGTGAAAAAACCGCGCCCGCAGCTGAAGATGAATAATGGATCGTGTGGAACGAAAAAGATGGAGCCAGTGGTAGCAGTTTCGTTAGGTGATTACAAACATATGGGCCTGGAGGCGTCTGGTGTGATGCTGCAGCCGTTTGCGTCTTTCAAAAACACTCGACTTTTTTTCCTTCGTTTTGCTGGTTCATGGTTTGAGAAGGTCGTTGTGTGTTGTGTATTTGTGCATCGTAAGCGTGTGTATACGGGTGTGTGTGTGTGTGTGTGTGTGCGTGACTGGGTTCACCGGAGAGTGATCTCTGGCAATGCACGTTCCGCGAGTTGTCGAGCTTGAGATTGATCTTGTTTAATGACGTGCTCCACAGCTGGAAACGCCGCTAATTTTGAGTTTCGCTCAACAAACGGATATGTTTTTGAAAAGGGGCAAAAAGGGATGATTCTTACAATAGCCCCAAATCACTCAGCGAACATTGTATATCCTGGTCTTGTAGTCTCTTAAGGAGAAGTTTCTACACGTAACCAACATCCAACCATAAACCCCATGCACTATATGCTGGAGAACTCGAGATTCCCTAGAAAACCAGTTCTCGAACAACGCAACTCTCTCGAAAGGGGCGACTCGTGCGCGAGAACGCGATCACACTCTAAGGGAATCTCCTTACGCAGCTCGCCACACAAACACCACCAAAGTGCTAGAGGGATGGATGTTGACGCAATGGGTAGAGGGTTGGTTGTAGATCATAATCAATTGGCTCGTTTGGAGTCTGGTCTGGTTTTACTGTACGGATGTTTATTGCCATGTGGACAGTCTTGGCCGTTAGTTTCTGTGGTGGTGGTTGTGCAACACAAGAACCCTCATCGTGGTAGTGGTTATGGTGGTGAATAGCAATAAATAATAAACGCCCGGACACAGGAGAGATGAAGTTTCCGCGATCTTGGCAACGGTACGGCCAAGATCACGATCGTGCGATTTTTGATGCCCCCTGGGAGCACGCGCGCGGACCTCTTTTGAGCGCCTCGGGGTGGATACATTTACTTCCTGCTATTAGTGTGTCCTTCTTTACGCGTTTCATTGAGGTTTTTTTGTTTAGCTTCTTGGCTGGGGATGAGACTCTGAGCTTTCGTTTGTTTTGTTGGGTTCTCTGTTATGAGTCCAGTATTGATCTTAGAAATAATTCTACCAACTCACGGTGTTACTATCTGTTGCGTGCAATAGAACAATGCAGACTCTTTGAAAAATTTAAACTTTCGTATAAGACTCGCAAAGTTTGATGCTCAAGGCAATTCTTGTCCTCTAAGTGTAGGAGGGCATTTTATCACCTAGTGCCTTTTTTCGTCTTGCCAAAGCAGCAATCTTTTTCCTTTCTCGCAAAAGAAAAAACTCCGACATAATTCTTCAGGATAGTGCGATAAAAATGTACGAAATGTTGTGGTAAATTTTTCGACCGGTCTGCACGGCTGGCTGGCAATGAGGTTGCTCCTTCCCATCCACGTCCGAGTAGTTCCCTTTTGTGCGAATGTATAATTTATGGTATTCATTTTCGGTTGATCGAAATGATTAATTGACACCAATTGTTGTGCCGGTTGGGTTTGTATCGCTGGTCCAGCGAGGAGATTTTGGTCCGCCACAACCATGGCAAGATGCTGTATCGTGGGTACCGTTTGAATTTGATTGAAATTTATGTGCCGCTCGGTAGCCCACGGGTGGTGGCGGAAACCAGCATCAGATAGGTGTGTAGGTACAATCGCAGCATATTTTCCTTGGAGTAGAATGCTCCCTGTGGTTCTGACCAGGACCGGTTTGGTGTTGGCTTCGGGTTCTTCTGGAACAACGGGGGTACTGCGGGAGCATTATCGGGAACTCCAGCTAAGCGACAGTGATCTATTAGAGTGTTGGGTGTAAGTTGTTGCTTCTGGTTTTGTTGCGGTGGAGTTCATTCGCTTCCATGGCAAAAAAGTATGACAGCATAACATTAGGCTTGGTGAAGAAGTTCTTGAAGCTACATTGGGAACGGTTCACAAGTAACAATTTTCTCTAATAAAGAAGATTTGAATCACAAAGCTCTCAAAAATATAATTTTATCAGAATTGGAACATCCAAGGAAACTCGAATTATTTTTCTAAACTAGATCATCAACAGTGATACAGATCTTCGACGAGCGACCAGCAGCAGCAGAGGCTGCTCAACTATTTATCACCTCCATTTGAGCGATGCACAAACAATTCATTGTCCAGAAGTGTTTGCCTCAATTATTATCAACAGTGAAAACAAACTTCTTCATCGTTTACCACAGGAAATGATGATGAATTTATTAGAGCGTTACACGTGGAGATGGGTTTTGTTAAGTTTGTATAGTTTTGGTGGCTCAAAATCCGTAAAAGTATGCAGTATTAATGGTTTTTTTTTAATTTAACATACTTTCTATGCCAAATATTTAGTAATAAGAAAAGAGAATTCATAAAGGATTGGAAAATGAATTTTTACACATATTTTCTTTTGGGGGCATATTATATATTCATCCATTCTTTTTTCCCTTCCCTTGCTGCCAACTCGAGCCAAATATCGCTTGGCAGAAATTGGTGCGCCGCATAATAACTAGCACACGCGCTTGGCATGTGCTTCGTGTGGTTGAATATCTCATCTAGAAAGGGAACCGTGAGCGAGTGGGAGGCGAGAAACGCGTAGGAGGTACTTAACACAGCGGCGGATCAATTATTATAATGCTGCCTACATAAATGCGATACCGTCCACCGGTAAGGAGATACCTCCCGATATGTCTGGAAGAACTTTGCAGAGCTGTTCCATCAAACGTCTCTGTTCGACCGAAATTCGCTCCGCACAGTTGATCGCAATGATGCCGCACATGCGTTTCTTTGCCTATGCTCTTGTTTCCCTATCCGCTCGAGGAATGATCGATTCTTACGGCGTTTGGAGAGCAGCAGCAACACCATATTGATCATAAACCCCCTTTGAATGTGGTGGGTGGTTTGATGTTTGATAGAACGAGCAGCAACGGATGAGGGTATAAGGAAATGAGGGAGTGAAAGAAAAATGCTTTATTCAAATTATCTTCACCCGCTCAGCCTCCCACTTCCGTACAGTTGCCGTTACGTATTGACCAATCGGGCATCGAGATCGATCAATGATTCGGATCATTTCGACGCCCCGTTTGCGGCCGGATGCGTACTGAAAACGTGTGGAATTAGCGGGTTCGTGCTGTGGTTATGGCAGCTGCTCGTTCGGCATTAGTGGTTCTTGGGTATTTGTGAATGTGTATGCGCGCGCGTGCGTTCTCTCTTACTATGCTCTGGCGTTCGATCGCTAGATGTGGTGAAATAGGCGTGTAGGCGTCAAGCTTGGTATACTTCACGATCGGTTGTGCAAACACATAAAAAAGAAAAAGTTTAAGCCATGCTACAATCTACTGCTACCAGTTGTTCTGAGCTGACGATCGATCGACATCACCATCATTAAGCATCCCCCCTCCGGGCATAACTCATATACACACACACCCACTCACACCAACGTGCTAGTTGTGCGCCACAAACATATGTTTTAGCCCGTTTTTGATTCTTGCGTCGAACGGACCATATGGTTTTGATTTATCACTCACTAATCATCAACACGAGCATCCTTCGCAAGTACGCCCGGCGGCATCAATCAACGATTCATCGGGGGGCTCTCTTGCACCAGATGTGATGTTTTGTTTAACTGCTTGTTTGATAGCCCAGGAAGGATGGATGTACATACATGTATCTATATTTTCGGACAGAGTGAAGTCCTTCTAAATCTCTCAGTTCATCCCCTTGAAGAGCTTGTTATATTTTGGCTTCTGGTTTATGTTGGTCGAGATACGCAGCATGGAGCAACTTTCCATAACTGGAGTCTTGTTGACAGATAGTTGTAGTAACCGGGGCCTCATGCGAGCATATCATCACGTAAAAGGTAGAAACTCCTTAGACCAACAGATTTGTCCTTCGCGAAGGGAGTTAATCGAGCTATTAACGGAGCTCTATCACGTATCAACATGAGGTAGAAGTAATTTGCACCAGTCTTGCCTAAGTGTGCTTAGGTGAATGGAGTCTGTTTGATCGCATTCGGAACAATACAGAAAATTAGCCCCAGAAAATACTTCTCTACGTCAACTCTTCACACTTTATGTCACATGATGTTTCTGGCTGCAAGAACAGGCAGACTGGTTGACGTCAATGTTACGTACCATATGCCTTGTGCGGAAACGGGTGTATATGGTAATCTTCCGGTTCTGGTACAAACGCTTGCGGGCAGTTACAAATTGGATTGCGTTAACTACGTTAGTGTCATGTGCTTTGTAATGTTGGGAATGGTACCCGGTATATTCTGGACGCACACACAAGGACCGGGATTACAACTACTCAGTCAACCTTCCTATTACCCAGGGAGAGGAAGAGTTTGACGTCTTGGTCACATCACTCCCGCAGTAAAATTAGCATGTTCTGCGGGTGTTGTGTTGTTATGCGACGTCGACCTTAATTTTTCGCGAACTCACCACGATGTGTTGTTTTGCGATGCGTGTTCTCCGGAGTATGTTGAACCCGTCGTGCACAAAAGGTTGATTGGGATGTTTTGGTTCGTCCATTGCAGAAGTAGCCGTATCGTCGTGTACCATGCGCCCGTTGATTGTCAAGGGTTTTAGACGCTCAATTGGGTCATTCGGGTGGGATGCTATAACGAAAGTATCACGAAGAAAAAAAGAAAACAATTGATCTTTTCATTTTGTTTGCAATGTTTTATGTCTTGACTATTGTTATTGTCTCATGACTCAGAATGTTTGGTTTTTTTCTTTCATTGATATATCCTTGAGATCTTTTCCGTTCGACCTTTTTTTAATGGGTTTAATAGTAATTCGGAGTTTTTTTCTTCTCGCAAAGTTATGGCTCTTGTTGTTCGCCACCCCACCACGAAAAGCTTTATACCCACCCGGATTTGGCACCAAATTCTAACGCTACGTCGTAAAAATGGACATTTATGGGCAGATTTGATTTCCGATCGTGAAACCGATCGGTGACACATTCATTCGATCACGGTTTATCCGGGGTAGCAAGCTTATGGACATTTGTTTGCTCTCCCACCTATGCAAACACCCTTCCAATAATCGATCGCCAACAGGTCCGATTTGGTGGACTGATTCATTCACTGAAACGAGCGCAATCGCTGTGGTATCTCGCCGGTGCGATCGATGAGTCAGGAGATACGAAATAAATATGCTAATATATCCACGAGTTTGGGTGGACTCGGAGGTGATCGAAATGGTGGCACACAAAAAGGCGTACGGCATTCGAGAGATTCGCGCGCAAGATTCGATTAATGCTTTTTGGGAAGTTTTTGAATGGGTGAGGCGGTTTTTTGTTTTGTATGCTGAGTCCCAATTCCAACACGCGTCGTGTCGGAAGGGGATTGACGCGCGTTTTGAAGGGTACGCCCCTCATGTGACGGTCTGTCCCTACCCCAGTAGGAGGTCCTGTCAGATCGTCCTCACCTTATTCGTTTACCAAGAAGCACAGCCTTTCTTCCATTCCCAAGATCATCTCTCCCACTAAACCCCCTGGTGTCCGAGTGATTGATCGAAAGGCTTCAAAGCTGACGGTTTGTTGTTCACTTCGGTGTCGATTTGACGCAGCAGGGAAGCAGACAGTGGATCGAAACCGAAAGAAGCGAAACAAATCTTCGTTCACCCGTTGTGTTGTGCCTTTAGGTTTCTACGCCTTTTTACTGTACGATATATTCAAGCATCGATTTTTATAGCCTTTAGTGTGGCAAATTTATCGATCATTTTCGTACTACGGTGATGCTGACTGGAACCAGCTTCGAAACGATCCAATCTTTTCACTGATGGCCGACACACACACAGCCGGAAGTGGGGGTTTTAATTTCAATTTAATTTAAAGGCAAAAAATCAACTTGGATGTCTGATTGTGAGACGAACAGAAGCACCCCACGTAAACAGTGACGGAGTGCTAGCGTATTCAAAGTTCGAGATGAATCGTGTTGCACACTTTTCACATCGTCTATCATGTGGGGACAGCCCAGGCGCAGAGAACCGAACCAGCGGAACGTTGGAAGCAAATATTGATCTTTTGCCCTGCACGCAAAACAACGCTTTTAGTCGTTCGACAAATGTCATCCATGGTCAGCAGCTGTAGCGCACCAGTAGTGGACGTTGTTGTCATCGTTTGCGTTGAGTTATGCGCCTATTACTGTCGGTGTGGGTGGATGCCTTCCCTTCTACCCACCTTCCGCAGCCGTGTCTTCAATCGTTAGGAAGTTCATGTCGTGGTTCATTCGTGTGACGTGGTGACGCTGTCAGTGGCCATTCGTGTGTCCTCGCCCGGTGCGCCCTGCTGTCTACGTGTTGCGCCGTCACTGTGACCCAAGATATTAATAGAAGCTGCACGGATGGGTGAATGAGCGCACGTCCCAACGACGGTACTCGGTAGACCGGCGGTTCCACCCGCCCCAGGAAGATACCAACGGTGTGTATTCTGTGCTACAATGTGTCACAATGTGTAAGCGTTGGCAGGATGTGTATGGCCACACAAATCACTCTTGGAGATGTGGAAAGAACGATTCATTTTAGCCAACGGAAAGAGACTTTCTTTGCAGCGGTTGCAATGGTTTTCCTTCGACGAATGTACGGTGGCACTGCCATCTCTCCCTAGAGTGTTGTTACAAAAAGAATCATTATGTGTGGTTTGAGTTTCTCTCGCTCTCGCGGCAGAAAAAAAAGATGAAATTAACGAGGCTGTTAGTCTTCCACGTAGCCCTTTTTCATAGTGTATCAGAACTATTCTTCGAAAGATTTCAAAAACTGATGCATCACTGCAGCATCATCATTTTTCAGCAGCACCACTACCACCAGCACTTCCATTGCTTTTCTCATTTCACGTGGTTTGTTACGGAAAGGCAGAGATCCATACCGATAAAACGCAAACACAGCAACAGTTCTTCCATTCGTCGTTGGGCCCGCCGTAGTTCTTGGAGACGGTGTTTCGCCTTCGTTTTCCATTTGACATTTGTTCTGCTTCGTGAGATGGCAAGTTCAATCGTTCGACCAGTTGATGCTTTTGAACCGTGTTCTGTACGCTTGTCTCTTCGACGTGTGAAACGTATATTTTGTCCCTCCGCACTTGGAACCGAATACGGTACGAGGTGAAGATCAACTCAAACATGTGTTTTGTTATGCAAATTCTGGCCGACCAGGCGCGACGTATTATACTGTTTGTCATCCAGCGCGGACTGTAGTATAGCCGGAATCTTAGGGATAACAGGCCGAAGAACGTGTGGAACGGAGAAGGTGGAGAAATATTACCGAAAAGTAGAAACTCCAGAAAGATCTCCAGAATGTCGTTAGGCACACGAACGCGGGTGTGTTCCGGGGGTGGATTACGGGACGGAGAGGCCCTTCCTTAGGAGGGTTAACTTTCGAAAGGCTTGCCGGAGATAATTTATGATAGATAAGATTTCTCCATTCCGCTCGGTTCATTGGAAACGGGGATGAAGCTTCAATACCTCCCTAGTAACACGGTGCTTACGGGTGTGTGGAGCACCACAGGAACGCTGGGATAAGGAACGTTCAATTGCTTAGGCTGTCCTCTCCAAATCACCAGATCCCTTTTCTCGGCAAACTGGAAAACAAATACTGGAACCATATTCCTTTCTTTTTATTACCTCTGGCTCGGGGTCATGTTTGTTCTGCGTGTATCTTTAGTTTGTCAAACTACGCAAACTAGAGATTTCGTTGAATGGAGCTTGTGTTTGGAGTACGCCAGCGCAGTTCCCGAGACCTGGGAGATGATGGTTTGTCAACAATTAGGAGGAACAGTATGTTGGGCATGTACGCGGTTTGCTGCGCTTTGCAAACGAACAACTCACTGTAGATGTAGTGACAGATCTTCTCGAACGTCTCGCACCAACTGTCTGTCAAACTCGGTAGAGAAGTAGGCGGAAACATTTAGGTGTGTACGTGTTGTTCTGTTCTGTTCTACTCACGCATATGTCGAAGATCTGATTAGCTTAATGTGTTCCCCTACAAAACAAAAACAACACGAGCAACAGTGTGAACGGACCCGATGGAACAGAAATTCTCTTCCGTCATCTCGGCGCAAGATCGTTCCGCAATGGCAGCGTACACCGTGTGGCTAATAGTGAACCAACTGCGGAAGATCTTGTTCTGTCTATCAATTCAATAAGAGACTCAATTCTAACACTAAGCAACCCCCACAGTGAACAGCTTCAACAATTAGCATACATGTTGCTATGTCCATGCGCGAGACACGAGCTATGTGTGATGTTTCTGAAGATTAGCAGGGATTTCCTCTTGTTTGTTTGTCTCATTTGCTCTCTCTCTCTCCTGTTTGCCTGCATGTCAGCTGGCTGTCAGCTTAAGCGAACGCTGTGACGCAACTCCGTACGTCGTCTTCCGCCAGAATGTCCGGAGTACAAACGAAACCAGTATTAGAAGAGGACCTTATCACTGCGCAATAGGTAGCAGCTTAATGGTTCGACAATAACGCAACCTCAACCCCACAAATTGCATCCTCCCACAAAGCAAAGTCGATCACAAAGGCGATCATTTTCTGGACCATATTGGAGCCTGTGACTGTCCGAAAGCAAAAAGAATCTATTGGAAAATTTCAGGACAGTGCACATTATTTTGGAATACCCGAAAGGCCTGGCCTGAACGGAAGTCGCCTGGTACTGTGCATGCAATCGAAGATCGATAGAATGAACCAATTTAGTTCTGCAGCACACATTGCTGTGGTAGGATATATCTGGTGTGCCTCCGAACGCCATAATGTGTGACGTAAGGGAATGAGGAAGAATGTATAAATAATATTTTTGTTTATCTTCTGCCTCGCCAACCAACCAACCGACTGTCTCTTCCCCTGGTCTGTTGTAAAGGCGATGAGGTAACATTTAAATTGAGGAAAAAGGGCACGGCATAAAAAAACCGATCACACACACACGCATTGAGGTTGGCCGGAATATGTGCTAGTGAAGCATTCCAGATCACCCGAATCGTGGGGCCATATAATCTTACAGCCAAATACAAACAGACTCCTCCTTTAGGTGGTGCAGAACTTAACCGATCTACGGTCATTCTTCCAAACGGTAATAACGTTATGGCTATTAAAAATGAAAACCCTAGGGACGTAAAGTTTTATAAACATCAAAGGAATTAGAAGGTAGTTCTGTAGGCTGTGAGTATATTATCGTTTTTTGTTAGAAGCCATGCTTCCCCTTGAGGTTGCGCTTATCAGGGTATATATGCGACGGTGTGCGACATGGTCCTCACGTCCCGATAGCATCATGTGTTGATGATTGTGGAGCGCAAACTGCCTTGTTGCCTTCATTCATTTTCAAACACACCAGGTGTAGTTGGTAGATAGACTGTGTGTTCGTTTGTTCATCACTGATAAAGTTATCACTTGTCACATAGTTAAGCGCGCGTGCGACAAACGACGAATCTATGAGCGAGGTTACCGTTCCTGGGAAATGGTAACATCTCTACTCTACGGTGCTGTTTAGGGAATGTTTGGTTGGCAAGCGTTTTGGCAGTGTCTCATTAAATGCTTGTCCTTATGCCCTGTAGCATTCCACTCGTAAACCTTACCTACCTGTGTAGGTAGATGGACGAGTTGTTCGGCTATGTCCAACAAAATTGTGTCGCCAAAATCACGTATTGTTGCCGCCTCACCCCAAGGTACACAACAGGAAGGGCGTGTGAAGGGTCTTGTCTATTTGGACGCACCTTTTTTTTTGCAAAATCAGACCTAAGAATGATGAGTTCCCTCTAAACTCTCCTCTTCACTGTCTTGAGTGATCGATCAAAACAGCTGAGAGACAAACAGGAATGAATGCAAAATCATTCGACCAAAATATAGTAGAGTGCGTGCGAGGATCGGTAATAGTTTTGTGAGCCTTATTTCGACGCCAGTCCCGTTTGTTCGACTTATCTTTCAGTGAAGTTTTGTCGCGACCAAGACGGGTTGCAAAGACTGCCACATACTTACTGCCTGGTTTGGCGCCAGTTCAATGATCGATGGGTCCTGAACGTTAAGCTGAGATCTCGTCGAGGTACAATTTACCATTTTCGTGCAAAAAACGCGCACGAAAAGGTGTATTGACCGTTCCCAAAATGTGTACTTTTGTTGCGAAAGCAATGGCTTCCTTGGTCATCGTATGCGCACTCAGTATTTGTTGGAGCTTATGAAAATTAATGTAGGACATGGTCATGGTCATCGGTTTAGCTGTCATCGTACAACTGCGTGCGTGTGCTACTGGCGTGCTCTGTTGCCCGGTCGCGTACCATAATTTTCTTTATCCACTTGCGTGATGCCTGTGTCATATTTCCGTAGCTTCTCCGAAAGAGGAAGAAGTATAATTTACAACTTCGTCTTAAACATTTTGGTGCAAAGGAATATCAGCTGGTCACGACTTTACTCAGCCGAACGCTGGTTCGTGTCCCACCTGAGCCAAAGGATTAATGTGTTGTTTGTTTTGATTTTGAGTTGTGATGTTGCGGGTGAGCTGCTGCTGCAAGCGTAATGGAAAATTTCGATGCACGTTGTGGCATGTGCTGTTGTTGTTGTCAAGTTTTGTTGGGAGAAGATCCGCTTGATATCAGTACTACAAGGCTTTGTGCACGGTTCAGACGAGACTGATAACAGCCACACAGCCACACACACACGCGGTTGTTATCTTAATGTCGACCAAACGTTACGACAATGAACTTGCAATCTGGAGAATCCCCCAAAAAACAGGAGGAAGGTTATTCGTCTCTTACGTATTCGTATTACGATGCATGTCCTTTGCCTTTTTCCCTTTAAAACTACGTTTCTAATCACAATTACCACCGCAGACAGTTAGTACCTCGGTTGCACTGTTATCTCTCCGCAACAACACCGAAATAAATTACACTCCAAACAAGAATCCTATAATCTTGCGATCACGAAGGCGCAAACCCAATGTTTAGCAAGAGCCTTGTTAAAACTCGAAGCGCGATCGTTAGCTTCGTCGGCTGGTTGACGGATAAATGTTCACAAGATTTATTGCAAAAGTGTCACATCAAACGTAACACACCGGATCACCGCCGGTGAGTGTTTGTGTGATAACTCAACATCAACAACAACGAAATTCTAGTTTTCTCCCTTCCCCAATATTTGATTGTCCGAGTGGGATTAAAATTCGATCCATCTCTTCTTGGCCCTTCCCCCCTTCCTGAGATCGAGTGCTCGTGTCAAATCGCACGGAACACCACGGTAGAATGTTCCTCCGTTCGTTGGGTGTAACGAAAAATGTGTAGTACGATGGCTTTGTTGGCCAGCACGTTGCTCAATTTATTTATTTTTGCGCAGCTTTATCACAAACCGATAAATCACGCGTTCTAATCGGTTATCGAGGTAATTTCGATGCGATCATAAGCGGTTTGCAGTGGTTGCCGCCTCTGTGATATTGGCCCCGGATATCATCAAGACAGAGTGTGTACGATTTTTTATTTCGAATTGTGAATTACGGAATTTCGAGTCGAGTAAAAGTACAAATGTGTGTCCCTTACATGTCTAACCTTTCTAATCAATGTGTTCTTTATATTGTTTTCTCCATATAGCGCGCGTACTCACATGCTACTGCGAAGGACACTGTCCGGGAAATGTGCAAAATGGGACGTGCGAGACACGGCCCGGAGGTTCCTGTTTCGCCTCGGTTGAGGCAGTGCTGGACGAAGAAACGAAACAGATCGTACCGGAGTATAGCCATGGATGCATGTCATCGGAACAGGGCGGAGGAATGCTACAGGTACGGGTGTATGTCATACAATTCGAAATACTGGTTCTCCCTAACGTCCAATTTCTTTTCATTGTAGTGCAAAGTGGGGACAGTGTCACCGCAACTGCATGGCAAAAGTATCGCCTGCTGCGACAATGAGGATCTTTGCAATCAGGACCTGAAACCGTTTTACAGTCTACCCACGACGACCACTCCCGAACCGCCGCTCGTGAACACGAACAGTATACCATTGTTTGCGCTCATCATTTCCGTAGTGCTTTGTGTGGCGGGATTAATTGTGCTGCTTGGCGGTATCTACTGCGTGTACCGGAAGCGTGAAAAGCGAAAACCGGCCTACCTAATGAACTCCCTGTACAACACCACCAACGGCCATCTGCCGATAGCGGATCTGGTAGAGCAAACGAGTGGCAGCGGATCCGGATTGCCGCTGCTCGTGCAGCGCACCATCGCCAAACAGATCCAGATGGTGCATTCGGTTGGCAAGGGACGGTACGGCGAGGTGTGGCTAGCCAAGTGGCGCGACGAAAAGGTGGCGGTAAAGATTTTCTTCACCACCGAGGAGGCGTCCTGGTTCCGGGAGACCGAAATCTACCAGACCGTGCTAATGCGCAACGAAAACATTCTCGGGTTCATTGCGGCCGACATCAAAGGGACGGGCTCGTGGACCCAGATGCTACTGATAACGGACTATCACGAGCTGGGCTCGCTGCACGATTACCTGCAGAAGCGTGTCCTCAATCCGCACATGCTGAAAACGCTCGCCCTCTCGCTAGCGTCTGGCGTGGCCCATCTGCATACGGAAATCTTCGGCACACCGGGCAAACCCTCGATCGCCCACCGTGACATCAAGAGCAAAAACATTCTGGTAAAGCGCAACGGCCAGTGTGCGATCGCGGACTTTGGGCTGGCGGTGAAGTACACGAGCGAATCGGATAAGATACAGATAGCGCCGAATTCGCGCGTCGGCACGCGTCGCTACATGGCACCGGAGGTGCTGAGCGAAACACTCGATCTGAACGTGTTCGAGGGCTTCAAGATGGCGGACATGTACTCGGTTGGGCTCGTGTTCTGGGAGATGGCCCGGCGCTGCATAACGACCGTGCGGGGTGCGAAGAATACGACCACGTGCGAAGATTACGCACTACCGTACCAGGACGTGGTACCGTCCGATCCGAGCTTCGAGGACATGTATGCGGTCGTGTGCGTGAAGGGTGTCCGGCCGCCCATCCCGCAACGGTGGCAGGACGAGGACATACTGGTAGTATTATCGAAGATCATGCAAGAATGCTGGCATCCGAGTCCGGCCGTACGGTTAACGGCACTGCGGGTGAAGAAAACGCTCGTCAAGCTCGAGACGGACTGTACGATTAAGATAGTGTAAGGAGCTTCGTGGATCGTGAACCGAAACCGAAACTGTGTAGGATGCGTTTTCTTTCGTGTAAGATCCTTTTATTTATTCGTCGTCGCCCAGGTCGTTGTGAACCAGTAGAGAAGCAGCGGGAAGAGTGAGGGCAAAGCTAGTGTTGTAAATATGTTCATACGTTCCCCTTCTACAGTCTCACCCTGTCCTGTCCTATCCTGAAGTCCTCTGGTTATTTCTTCCGCCATTCGCGCTTTGTCTAGCTGTATCCAGTCTAGTTGAATGGAAAGGATACGCACATCACTCTACGAATGCAATCCTCTAACGCAAGGAGGGCAAGGTTCACACGTCGGCGAACTCTCTGTGTTTTTTTTTTGTATTTGCCATAAATTAAACATTAAGGTGTATTAGCGTTTAAGCAACAATAGTTTAGCAACAGCAACAATTGTGAACCGTTCGCTAGGGGGGAAGTTCGTGGGAAGCTTTAAATTAGCTTTCGTTTTCATTTTCTTCGCTGGAAAATGACACAACGAGATGCTAGGCTCTCACAGCTGTTGTTTCTATCAGGTTTTGTGTCGAAAAACAGTTCACCAACTCCACGGAACTCCCCAATTGTTTGGTAGATTTGTTTTAGGACACGCGTGTATTGTTTGCGCGTGAGCAATTGTTAATACAAGGCACAACGTTCACCTAAATCTTCACAGAAGAATCGTTTCGAATTTAGTTTGCCACTATGATTCCCCCCACCCTTTGAGCTTTCCCTCCCATTAAGGGTTAAGGATGTGAGAGGGTTTCCAAAACTGTAAATAACCGACGATGCGATGAAGACACTAACGGGTGGACATGAAAATTTGATGTGCGTGTGAATTCTGGCGCTCCCAAAGACTCTTCGTTTTTGATAAGAGTCGTTCGTTTTGTTTTAAATAAACTAGTTATTTTAGTTGCTAATTGTACACGATCAAAACAAAGCCATCATATATTACGTTCCCCCTGCTCGCGTTGTTCCCCTTTGCGTACCTTATTCGGTTTGCTCCTGCGTGTAGCAAACGCACAGCAACAAAAAGCCCCATGCACGGAGTTGTAAGCGCAAAGCGAATGTGCGCCTGCGTGTGTTAGCGTTATGTAGAAATTTATGAACATGTTAGCAGCAGAGTTTTGTTTTTTGGTACAACTGTGTAATAAGTAGGTTTTTATTATTACTTTAAACAAACAATTTTGTAGTGTAGTGAATGAATAAACAAAAAACATGCAATTCGAACATAAATACCTCATTGTTTTCTTTCGCAAACGTTGTTTGTGTTATAATTTTGCTGTATTTTTGAACGTTATTTTTGATCCCTCGATTTTCCGTCGCCCGACATCGTTTGCCGGCTCGAAAAGCCTACCAGAAAACGAACAATTTTGTGAGTTTTGATACCAGGGGAACATACCAGGCAAGAGGTAGCTCTAAACGCATGATTTTGCATACCCTCCGGCTGTTTGGCGAATTTTAATTGTAAATGTAATCCGATTGCATACCTTCCAAGGGCATGCTAAAAATTACTGGATGAAAGTCTGTTTCACGTATAGGTGGCGCTAGTGACAGTAAAGAGAATTTTATTTGAATAATTGCGAATTGCATACACCTTAGGCGAAACTGCCTAGCTACACGTCGCTAGTGGCGCTAGTTACAAATGCCTATTAACCCCTAGATGGCGCTTTTATTCGAAAAACATCTTTTCAGTTCATTCATATTACATATTACCGACATGTAGATGGCGCTAACCGGTTTGTTTACATTTGTAACAGGCACAGGTAAGCTCCTGCGTTGGATGCTCTCCTGTTATCACGGATCGAATTTTTCTTTTGAACCTCGATATCGAAAAGAACCGACCGAATCGAATTCGGCGAGTACAACGCGATCTCAAATGATAGTATTGGGGAGATAGTGAGACAATGTTTTAACTGAAGCAAAGAAACTTTTAATGCATACATCACAACAATTACATTTTTTCTACGGTTTTCTACATTTTTTTAACTCAAAATTAAATAAAATAAAATGAAGTTGAAGTGAATAAATAAATGGTTCAATCACTTTCTGGGTATCCGAATGGTTTTATCTGTGTTCTGGAAATGGAGTGTTCGATTTCTCGCTAATAAACTCACTCAATACAGCCCAGTTATAGCGAGATTTGTTTTGCAAATCTATCTGCACATTACGGCAAATGCAAATCTCATCCGTTGTTTACTTCTCCCCCTGTCGAAACCATCCATCCGCAAGGCTTTTTTCTTCTTCTACGGCTGACGGTGGACGTTCCCCAATCGCTCCTCTCTTGTCTTGTTTATTTTTAGTCACCCGTTTGCGATTTTTTAAGTGTGCGCGATGGAAAGAACTTCTCCACCGTCTTCGTTTCACCCTCGGATACATCTCCTGCTTTTACAGGAGGGAAATTTTAATCCAGACTGGAACCCGCTGCATGCTGTTCCATTTGCCTCCCACGCACGCAGATAGATAACGGGAAGAGAATTTGCTTATAATTTTATTCTTTTTCCAACAAAAAAAGGTCCTAGGTTCCTCCCCGAACTACGGCTTTGGTTCCCCTCGTTCGTATTTCCTCAAGAATGCGTTCCTGCTTTCGAGACTGGAATTTTGTGCGGAATGTGACAAACAAATGAATGGCTCGCTGTGAAAGGAACGAGATGGACAGTGAAGGAAACCTTCTCACGTCTATTGGAATTTTCACATTTCCACGCGGGCAGTTTCGCGCCAAATAAACAACGTTCCGCTTATCTCGGCACCAGTTGTGCAAAGCGGTGCGGCGGTTTCTTTCTTTCTTCTACTTTGTAATGTCTGTTTTGATGTTCGTTGGTAGGCATCTACTATTTTAAAATAGCGCACGTGGGTTCGTCTGTCAAATTTGAGTTTTGACGTCTGTCATCGTTTGCAAATGACGTTTCAGTGTAGATTCAATTTTTGAAATTGAACGAGCAGGTTATAACTTATTTGTAAAGTTCGTTAAAGGAGGAGTTATCAACTAATCTGCCTACCTTGTATTAGTATCTGAAATTACCGTTATTTAATTAATAGCAGAGCAATAACCTGCTCTAACGTACGACCGAGCACTACATGCAATTTTGAACTCAATATTGTGTACTTTTATGACTTTATACCGTGCTCCATGTTCACTCCGTAATTACTGGTAGAAAGAAAACTTCCCACACACGCATACACCACACCTCAATAGACACGTTCCCCCTTAGGGGAATTTGTTGCAAGGAACAGCCCACAGACCCGAACCCATTTATATCCTCGGTCGATCGATGTGCTCATCGGCAACAACGTCACTGGATTTAGTACGAAGCATTTTAATTACTTTCCTTCGCAACAACATCACAACATCGATCGGTGCACATCACATGCAACAGGCACCATTAAGCTCGTGGAGGAAAGCATAATAAGCGGTGAGACGTTCCGTTGTTTGCTGACTGTAATTAGTTTTCAAAGCGATTGTCCTAGTTAATCAGTGGAAATAAGCAAAGGTAATGAAGTGACTTATCTAACTGTAGAATGGAAGTGATTTTTGTTAACTAACTTTGCTGTTAATTATAATTTAAATCTTAGCATAGTTGTCTAATTCTCTTTTCTAAATTTTTCACGGCCACATCATCCTCAAACCCTCAAAATCTACCGAAAAATTACCTTTTGATCTAGAAAACCCACTTGGGCCGAGACAAATATTGGAAAATTCTGGGTTCGGTGTCGAGATCAGCTAATCCTGGATGAAATTTATCAACCCCACTCCGTGAGCTTTTGGACAGTTAACACGTTGGAATGTAATTGTTGGTATTATCAATCCGCATGAACGATCTCTCCCTGTGATAAGCTATTAGTTTTTTTCTACGCTCTCAGAACAGATTACGAAACACAATAGTAAGAAATACTACACTCTTTCTGAAGCTCTTCTTCGTAACAGCTGTAATCACTCCAAAAACAAAACCTCATGCTGTTGTTGACTCAATCTGGCCTATATTGCACCGTAGTAGCTTCCCATACCCATTTGAATGCCAGAACGACCGGATGACGCTTCGGTTTGCTTATTTAAGAAGGTTAGGAAGCGATGATACTACCTGCGTCTACAGTGCCGCTGTCCATCAAAACAGATTCCTAGAGCGCGAGAATAGTTGTGGATATTGGTAAGAAACAAGCATGGCGACAATATATGGGTGCATAAATTTAGCATACTCACCTTCGGGAAGGGTACGGACGTTGTTTTTTTTTTGGAAAGAGCTATAACGAATTCGTAGTGAGGCAATCTCTCAAAATCAGCTACACGAACGGCCATGCCACGGTCTGTACGGTGTGTCAAAAGGAAATCTCTCCTTTTCGAAATGGAGTACAATTGACCGGTTACCCCATTTTTGTAACGGAAAGCTGTCAATCAAGCGCGTTATCACGGTGCGAACGAGCCGACCGCGTTGACGTACCAGCTCATCAGTCGGGGCAAACATTTAGTTGCCACCTCGCATCGTACAACGTGCTGGTGTGAAAGAGAAACGAAATGAACAAACAAGGTAAGCGAACGATAGAGAGCAAGCATAAACAAAGAAGAACTCCTTGAGCTTGAGGATCGGAAAAAGTGAATGGCCATCAGTGTGTGGCGCCATCTCGCGTTTCTCCTCACTCGGTGTGTATTTGTTTTTTTTTACGCTGAAAGCTAATTGCAATACGTCACCACATGGCAACGGTTGCCATTGCTACACGTACACATCTTTACTAACACTACACGTCAACGACGTTTCCGCATGAAGGGCGGTGTCGAAAACACACTACGATCATATTCAGTTATTGAAACGGTTTTGGTGATCCTCTGTCCGATAAAGCAAATCAGCCAGCCAAAATCGTACCATGAAATCCGAATCAATCAATTGATGTGTGAATTTATGAGCCGTAAATGGGTTTTCGGAAAACTAACACATAAAATGCTGTACTTAATGATCGTGTACTTGCCCGCCTCAGTTTGCCCCAACCGTTGAGTGGTTTAAAGGTGCATAGTTTTTTTTCTTCACCGATCGTAACCTGCCACGTGCTTGGTCGGAGTGAATAAACTTTGAAACTCGTCAAATTTTTACTGCCTCTCGTAAAGTTAAAAAATTGCTAACAACATACCAATCGTCCGTTTGCTTGTATTTGTTTGTGTGTATATATGTATATGACAGGCATAGTACCATCACTTCGTTACACTGCGGACAGAAAATGGCAAGCTGCAACCATATTGCGCTCAATGTCCGTCCCACTAGAACGAACGTCTGCGAACCGGGAAGTCGAAGCAGAACAGTACTACAACAGTTGCATTTGCAGCTGCATCAGTCAAACCATTCCGACCAACTTCCTGTAGCTCCAGGGAGTGTGAGGGAACGCCAGCAATTTAATTGACGCCAGCCACATTAACGAGACAAGAGAACGGCATTCTTGCACGGGAATGGGATGGGATTGGAAAATGTGCCAGGTCTTTTATTTTCCCCCACGGCGCTAAGCATGGCGGGAAGCTGTGAGCCGTAAAAATGCACTCGCTCGAGATGCTTCAATCAATCAATTCGCCGTTCGCTCCAGATGGGAATCGATTGAAGATGAGCTTATGCTTGAGCTTGCAGCTGGAATGGAACGAGGTCACAGACGCTTCCAGTTTACTATCGGGTGTTTTTTTATGGGATTCTCCCCGTGGCAAAGCTTGATACTGTGCGCGTTAATGGCATTGCAAAGTGTACTGTTAAGGGTGGCTGAAATCATAAATGCAAAGCCTTGAAGGAGTTGGAACAAATTGATTACAAATGTTTTGAAGTGTCGATAAACAAACCCGCATTGTAAAAATGCGAATACACACCAAATTTCATGCTGCATTGCACAACAAAAGTATACATAACATCAACTAAATGTATGTATTCGTTAAACTTTGAAACTCCTCAAAGTATACATCTTACTTCCCTTTACTTCCTGTTCGTCTTTGTGACGTTATTTTTTTATGAAAAAGAAACAAAAGGCCTCCATCAATTAGTCAACCGTTTTGCTAAAACAAAGCTGTTTAACGATACCGTTACGATTATACTTGAACGTGTTTAACCGCGTTATCGCACTACCGGAATGGTGCACACATTTAGTTTAGGCTTCATTCCATCACGCACGAGCGAATGGTGCGAATGGCCACGAAAACCCCCAACACCGAACGAAACAATAAATTAGTGCAATTTATGCACTATTTTCAGAGCAAATCATTAGCAACTTCTTGCAAACGTGTTCGCCACGTCTTCCACCACCTTGGCTGTGCGCCGTAATAGTTTATGAAGCGTTACCGAGACCACCCGAAACCCGGATCGCTGTCGATAGGAACACCTGGTGTTGCCATTCCGCAGTATAGTTGACTTGCTTCACTTGATGAGTGTGTTGCGAAAGGAAGCAAAACGGACAAGATGCGATAGATTAACATAATTTCTTGACACTTTAGCAATGTTTTTCTGATCACGGTGTTAGATGGTTTATTGCTTATGTTTTTTTGGGTTGCAATATGTTGCGCTATTTCCCTTCTTTCTAATGTGTGTGTTTGTTATATTTAATTAAACACTATGGTAATTCCATAAATCAAAAAGGGCAAAATTAATGAAGTCTTTCGAGCAGCATCAGAACGACTGCTGGCAACTGCTTCCAACCCCCCTGCACGATCCATCCTGGCGCACCTGTATATTTATAGTGGATTATCATGAAACAAACGGACAGCAGACTCCATTTTCCATTCCTCGGTCCATTTTTATACTTACCGCGCGGAATGGAATGCTTACACCGTCGTCAGCGTGAGGTGGCCATTCGTAACCTTTTCTGCCCTGACCACTTATCCCGCGCAATCCTTCAGTGCAAACCTTGCTCAACACCTGGCCCCTATGGGGTACGCTCATTGCCAAACGATGCGAAACACAGCGAAACAGCCGGCTAAACGTTTGGAAAGCAATGCACACATACGGATGGATTGGATCGGAAGAGATTCATTGAAATTATGTAAACCACACTCCTCTGTTGTGCTGTTCGTGTGGTTGCGTACGTGTAGATATGAAACTGTTCGAGTGTCAAAGTGCGGATTTCCCGTTTGGAATGATGGATCGAAGGATGGCATGCACTCGAATGGAACCAAACCGGACCATCGATGGAAGGGGACTTGTGAAGGCGAGAACGTTTCCTTCGCTTATTTCTTTCTTCCTTCTGCCTGTCCACACATTTCAGCACGCTTGCAGAGGAGACCAAGGGTGATGGCCAGGTGGTGCGGCTGGCAATCAGTTTGTAACGCCTCACTCACAGCACGTTTCCAAATGCCGGTACAGAATCGCGCCGACCGAATGCTGCCGATCCGGACCGGACGGTATCCGAATGGAAAAAGTATACACGCTTGCTAGAGCTACTTATAGCGATTTTTCCTGCCCATTGCGACTGTCGAGCACGTCGAGGCAAGAACGTCATACAGTCAGCGCCATCCTGCGCCTATGCTTCTCTTTCGCTCCGGCAGATGCTTCGACCTTCCCTTGCCGAAAAGATGAACCTTTCAATCGGGGGGTCGTTTTCTTTTCGTGAGTCTGGACATGTATGCCCTCAGGTTGAAAAAGGAAAGAGACGAGATAACTCGCATGCAGTATGCGCTGACGTTTGTGTGTGTGTGTGTGTGTGTGTGTGTGTGTGTGTTGGAACGTGTTTGTGTATGTGTGGAAAGCAGTATTTTTTTCTCTCTTTTGGTTCTGTCAAGAGGAAATATTCAACATTTACCGATCGAGTGAGGGAACATAAACACCACACGAGTGGTCGGACTCCTCACGCATGCTGCGACTCATACGCTTCTCCTCCGTATCCCGTGCAGCTTTCCACTTTCTCTAGTCCCCACTCGCAACGGCTGTGGCAGCCCAGCGCGGTCAATATTGTGCGGAGGAGTTTTTAAATATAAATGATGTTGAATGATATTTTTCGCCTCTAGTTGCCTATTGAACCGCCTTCGGTTAATTAACTGTTTCAGGTTCGAAGCGTTCACTGACCAAGCCGATCGGTACGTGCGGAGAGTCGTTCGGTGTCTTTCGGTGCGTGCAGTTCAGATCGAAACGCGTCCGTTGTGCATAGCAGCCACCTGTGTACGAGTGCGAGTTAGCTTGTGCGTAACCCGAAGTTTCTCCAGTGATCTTCACACGCACGTAACGTGCAGCTCCTTTACGCTTCCCAAACAGTAAACGCGACACTACAAGCGACAAAATGGTAATGTACTGTGCACGAGCATGTGATTCAAACAATTTTAAATATATATACTGCACCGAGCGTAAATTATTGTACTGCTGTCACGTGGTACCAGTGCGGTACCAGGCGTCTCCATTGGAACGGGTTTGGGCCGCAGCTCGATTTACATTCCGGAAATGGTGCCAACGAAACGCCCACTAGCGAAAACTGGGACAGAAGCGGTGGATAATCAAGCCTTCATCATTATGGGCAGTAAAAGTTGTGATCAATCAAATGTGGCCCAGGACAGTAAAATTGGAAGTGAAACGATGCGTCACATCTTCACGGTGATGTGTTTAATTATTATTTTTGTTTCCTAATCCGATCACGAGTCAAAGTGTTGCAAGTGATGATGTAGCGGACCGGAATGCCCTAACGGACGGTAGCAGCTAGTGTTACGGTTGGGATTGCCAAAATAGCGAGCTATTTTGACATTACTCGTCACATTCGCCTGGCACATATTAATTAACCGAGAGACGAATCAATGACGAGATCAAATCATATCCTCTTCACCCCCAAAAACCATCCTGAGCCGTGCCGAAGGTGTACAGAAACGAATCATTAGAACTCGAATTTCTTTTTTTTTCTGTTTTCGGTTGCCTCTTTCTACACCCCTGTCGAGGATGTGGTGAACTATGAAAAAGGGCGTGAAATTGACGATCTGCCTTTCCGGCGTACCGCTCGTGCCGATTCTCGAAAGCTTAGGGTTCCCACCGTCGCTTGATACCATTTGTTCAGAAGTCACTGGCTTCGTGGGATTTTATTAATAAATCTCAACTCATTCCACGGTTATTAATCATCAGCTATGTCTTACCTCCCGGTGCAAAGCCGGTGGGTGAGTGATGGGATTTTGCAAATGATTCATTAACGATGGAACGCAGCTATGCATTACAGTTCGCCTTGGCTGTACTATCTGTTACCAGTAAATCTAATCGATAATTGCTCCAGTACACGTGTACATCGCTGATATGAAATGCAATAGAAACAGGGGATAAACCACTGCCAAATAAGAAGTGTACTAAAGATAACCATGAATTTGGTAGACTTCTCCGGATAAAAGTACTAATTGAAATAAATACACTGCAATCGCTACACGTTCCACAACAAGATCAATAATCAATTAATCAACTGTGTTTATTGCATTTGCTCTGGCTGCCGATTATGAGTTATATTCCAGCACATTTCAAAGGAAGGCGGTTAGTGTTCCGGATGAAACGCATAACGATGCACGAAGTTCGGAATGATCTTTGATCTTGCTTTATTTATATAAACGGAAAGTTAGTGCTGAATGATAATTTCAATTTTGCTTTAAAGCTTAAGAACGAATTGAGCTCGGAAAAAAAATTCCTAAGACGTTTTGCCAAAGAAAATGTTATAAGTTTTAAAAACATTCTTAAAATGTTAATGTTTATAGCTCAACTAGCTTTTTTAGTAGCATTCATTGTTTAAAAAACACAAAATATCGCCAAATGCAACATTACTACTATAAATACAACATCCATTCAGACAAGTGGTACAAAAATAAGAAGTCCCATAATCATTACCTCTTTCGGTCCGCTACCATACCTTTATCTACTTGTTTACATTACTTTTTTTTCGTTTTGCATGGTTACTTGAGTAGATTAATTAATGAGTCGTTATTTTTAATCCATCTCCTCGTGGCTTTATTTACCACTGTTCCGTCCGTCTGCGTACTACACGCCACCCGTTTGGAGTAATTATATGCATTAGAACGAAGAAGTAGATTCCACTGCTGGTGCGGAAGAAGGACAGAAAGATAACAGGAAAAAAAACCGAACAGCCAATTCTGGCACATAATATAATGTCCATTTTTAGGAGGATAAATTATCCACACACATCTATCAAACCTGTTCACCTGCATTCTGAGTGGAGCTATCTATTTGGAACAAAAAAACGAGAAACGAGGTTCATCATTTTTAAACTCCTAAGTGACGCACCGGCTTTGGGATTAGTGGGATGGTTTATCTCACCAACCGATCCCGTCCCATTCTGGCACCTATTCCTCGTGATGCCGTTGCAGGTGTAAATAAATAAAATTTTATTTCTTATTTCCCTTGCATCGTAGCTGCGCTGTCTGCTGAAAACGTTTCCTGATGCCCATTACGAAATTGTACCTAGGAGAAGTGCACACACGTGCACGAGGGTGTAAATGTGCCAGGGACGATTGCGTTTGATGATCGGATCTCAATCGAAAATCGTCGGATCGGGATGGGGCACCATTACCGCTAGCGATCGCTCTCGAAATCCTTTTTTCGATCAAGAGAGCTGACAAGAGTGAGAGACACACTGCACACCTAATGGATGGCAGATTGCAGACACTGCAGTACTGTACCTATCCCAGTTCTTACGGCGAGGAACGACATCTTTGTCTCGGTACGATTGGCCAACACACTTCGGTGTGTCGGTGCTTAATTCGATCGGACCATAATCGATCGGTGCATCGGGCCTGCAGGTGTTGATCGCAATTCACGGCCAGCTCAGTCGGAAATTGTTTGGTTGTTGTGCTTCAACCGTAAAGAGTGACCCTTCTGTAGTTTGCCAGCTGCCGGAAGTGGTGTCGTTCAAGTGGTGTTCCTGCTCGATAAATTATCCCAAGCGTCTGGAGTATCAAGATGTCAGATTATTTTGTGAGTTGAATTGTCGGGTAGAGACTTTTTCCTGTTATGCATTTAAAGCGAGTGCTACTAATCGTACCGTATCGTCAGGCGGCCAATTCCAATTAGTGTTCAGTGCTCCCTACCTGTCAGTATATACTGTTTCTGTTTCGAACGAAATCAACAAAATGCTGCAGAAATTCTAGCCCAAAGCCAAACCTTCAAATGGAACGATCAATTCTGCTCTAATAGAGCGGACAGTGTGACACATTTTCATCTGTCAGCAGATCGATTTTTCCTGCAATTTCCAAATGGGCAAACGTAACGAGTGGTGGATGCCGAGCATCACTTAATTAGTGTCCAGTGACGAAAGAGGTGGAATTTCCCCCAGGACGAACTACTTTCAATTTCAACTCAATTAGTACAAACGGAGCACACTCAAACACACACACACGCACACGTTTGTTGACCGCAAAAATGTTATTAAAATATTGATTTTTGCTGATAGGCGACCGTTTGATGTTGTTGCATCGTTATTATATCCGAGGGAGAAACATAATTCATCTTCCTTTTTTTGCTGCTTTACGTTGGTGTGAGAGTAATCAGAATAAAGGCACTTGTAATGTTTGCTCGTGTGTAAAGAGCAATTAAAATGATTATGAATATTTATGGACTCTCGGTATCTAAGCAAATGATTTACATTTATTTTACAGTATTCTCATGAATTCGAAGCTAGATATGAATATTACATGCAATTTATTAGCTTTTATTTTTTTTTATTAATAAGCAAAGTTGTGTGATGATATCTGTCTAAAAATTGATTTTTTGTTGCAGCATGTTATTAGAATAACAATAGGAATTAGGACACATCGGTCACAGCGATATAATTATAATTGTGTTTCGTGCACCAAAGCTAAAGAGTTTAACAATTTACAAAAACAACACAACAGCCATTAACATCCATTTGCTCCTATCGTGTTTCCGATTATATGTTTGATATGTATCGTCCATATCTCTCACTCGCTCTATCACACGCAACTGGTTTCTATTGTTTATTGTGACAAGCAGAATGCTCACTGACAGGTGCTATTGCTTCGTTCGACCAGTCTGCCTGCCTGATCCAATATGCGACCCAAAAAACCAATAAATCATTGCAATAAACTTTGCCGCAGGATACATTTTTCGCGGTCATCGAGCGCACAACTTAACCGGGACGCAAAATGAAGCAAAACCACACTGCCGAATAACGGGGAATGACAAATGTGGACCGTGGAGTGGAGTGTGTCAATCAAAAATCCAAACCGCGCCCTCGAAGATCAAAAAACCCCGACCACGCCACGGATAATTTCCTGCGAGCTCAGCTCCTACCCTTTTGGCGTAGATGAGAGTTATATTTTTAACGAGTTTATATTTTTTAAAGTTTTTTTTCCTTATTTTCATTCGGGACGGTTTTTTTTCTTTTGGTTGAATATATAATGAGTAGAAGAAAAAAACGTAAATAAGCGTAACACGAGATGCTCACGGGGGTCCCCGGGCGATCGTGTCACCGCGTGATGATCATGAATCAATCGTTAATAATTACATCAGGGTCCATAGCGGTACTGGTTGACCATCGGGCGACCAATGTTGGCCGTGGGCCAGAATTCTGTGAGACCTTACCGCTGCCAAATGGTCTGTCTTATGTTCCCGCAAGTGCGCGAAGAAGAAATCTGTGAAGGTGAATTGGAGAAGAAAATGATTAATGCTACTACATAGGGGGGAAGTGCTCAGAAGGGAATTTCTGTTTCGGCCATCGTGCCAGTTGGACCGTACCAGTCAAACACTAAAAATTCCTCTCCATTAATATTTATAACGGAATCGAGACTCAAGCATTTCGGGATCGCCATTTGCAGTAGCTCGTGTTTTGCTCTCTTTGATTTCGAGCAGCGGTTGGGAAAACGATTAAAGTCGGCATAAAACTGACCCAAACGGAATGCCATTACGTTCGTCAAAAGGGGGAAAAAATACGAAGATTTCCCACCCGGCACGACATCCGGCATTCAGCGGAAAATGGGAGAGGACGAAAGCGAATTCAGACGCTCTCCAAAAGGGGTTTCGATTTCACAGCCCATTTGAGTGGTGGATGAATGTTTCCTGTTTCCTAGCACCTCCCCAGTACTCGTTGAAGTGTACAATTGAGACGATGAACGAAGGGAATTCAAAATACTTCAAGAGCGGCACAGTGGCAATGGACAGTTTGATCGACACCTGTTTATGCGAATGAGCAAATTAGGGAACCTACGTAACCGAGGGATGGAAGAGAATGACATCGCGTTTAGTTTGCCGATCGGAAATGTCGTACAAGCAAGACGGGATTATGAAGTACGGTAGCGTACGATTCGAGTTTGCTACTTGAAGCAACAAAGTATCAACTACACGAAACGTAATTAGATGCAGAAAACAGGGTCGTTGATTAGTGCTTAAGTAATTGTACCCTGTCGTTACCCTTCTACTAATATCGAGCTGTCTCTTTGACAGCTGTCAGTTGGTAAAACTGCAGCTGTCCTTTATTAAAATAACTATAAAAATGCACGAAAAAAGAGTTTTATTAATGACGGATTACTTTATTTGTCATCCACTTCCCGTTCCAGGATGATGAGGAACAGAGAATGCTGATCATGCGCAAAGCATTCCAGATGTTTGACACGGCGAAAACTGGCTTCATCGAGACGATCAAGATCTCGACGATTCTCAACACGATGGGCCAACTGTTCGACGAGGGTGAGCTGCAGGACCTGATCGATGAGGAGGATCCGGAAAGTACAGGCCGGGTTAACTTTGACGGGTTCGCCAACATTGCCTCCAACTTCCTGCAGGAGGAGGAAGATGCTGAGGCGATGCAACAGGAGCTGAAGGAAGCCTTCCGGTTGTATGACCGTGAGGGTAACGGCTACATCACTACTAGGTAAAGACCATTACCCTCGGAAAGCCTTCAGAAGTAGTGTTGTCGATAGCGTGACAAGTCGTCTTTCACCACCAACACACACAAACACACAGTTCCGTAACATGTCCAACAGTTGCTCGCCTCGTGCGTCCCTTGTCCGCCACATACCTTGCACGTGTAGTACGTCAAATAAGCCTTTAATTTATCGCTCGTTCATGCTACACGGTTACCGGGCATCGGTTTTGGCAAGTTCCGACAAGCCGTACGCTTGATTTATCGCTGTTTACCGTGTACGATAGTGTCATTATTTTTACTTTTCACCCCCCAAAACCCAACCAACCAACCAACCGACTGCAGCATCGCGATCCCTTGTGTGATTTGGTCGGCCTCGTTCCTGCTACTATTATTCTTGCTTTCTTTGTGGCTAGAAATTATGCCCGGTGACCTCTTGGCGAACGCTCCAGACGTTCGACATGTTATCCGGAGTAAACGGAGGCATATGAAAAAACGCCACCAACGTCCACCATGTGAGCATAACCATTTAACGATCACAAATTTTCGTTGCTTTGTACGTGGTGGAAAGATAAAGCACTCTCGGTGATTCGTTGCCGGAAGTGGTATGGTGCTCAGTTCGCCTTATCCGTAGACGACGCGTGACGACAATGCCAACAAGCGTGCTACGATTCGAGTCTTCGGTGTTTCCGTGTTCCTTTGATTTTGAGGTCACACAAACATTCCAAGTCAGATTCTTTTGTATTTTCTATTATTTTGGGCTTATTTCCAAACTATTTCAGAAAGGAAAGCACATACATAAGAGTATTTATTATTCTTTTAAGTTCAAAATCGAAAATTCCAAAGATACACCAGTAAGTACTTCATATAAATCAACGATAAACGTGTATTTTAAAGCTACCACAAAAAGACACCACCAGTTATGGAGTAATTTTGTTCACACCTCGCCGAGTCCATTTTTGTATACTATCTCTTTTCATTGCGTTCGAAGCACACACACCAAACCATGCAGGAAAGGACACATTGACTAGGGTAAAACTGAACATTTCCCATTAAATACGCTCTCCTGATGGTGAAAAACTAATTACTGGTGGAAAGTAGTTTGCCCACACGTACAAAATCACACACGCCCGTACACTTAGCACGCACATGGTTTGGTGTTCCGTTTGTGGTTTGGTGAAAATTTATTGCTACCATATGTATGCTACGGGTGGCAGTTTTTTTTTCTACCACCACGCTTCGCATTCCGACCGACCGGAAACGCTTTAAATCCAACGGGAGCTCAATAAACTCAGTCTCTCATTCGACAACAACCGCACGTTGGGGGAGACACACACGAGCATAAAAAAAGGAAGGTAAAAATATAACAAATGCAATAAATAACGCTTTCCTCGGGCGCTGGACTCATTTGAATATCATATTTTCAACGTTTCAAACCAACCAGAGCAAAGCAGATTATGACTGGGAACATCCGTTTGAGGGGGGCCATAGTGGGAAGTTAATTTTGCATGGCTGACAAAATATTTCGAAATTTTCAACACCACCATAACCGCACCCACCACCACCACCTCCACCACCGGTGACGAATTAGGAGATGCTGAGAAGAAATACTGCAGACGTACATTCCGATGGTTTGACCAATAATCGTCCCACGCACTACGCTGCAGGCCCCATTTTCATCTGCTTTTCATCGACGGAAATCCACTTAATCCATGCCGTCACCTAGACCTGAAACCGTTCTTCCGCTTCGTGCGCGAATAAACAAAACGAGCAGACCAACCCGCTACCCCTGCGTGATCTGCGTGACGCAGGGGTAAGCGCGAGTAGCGACCGGGAACACTACAGTACGCAGCCAATTTTTCTTCACAAACTACCGGGCGCCTCCATTGGATGGGGCGGTGCTGTATGTTCAGCATTTTTCCCGAACACCACCTTTCGCTACGTTCCACAAGCTCGTCATTTCACATTCGTTACGGGTCAAGCCAAGCTTACTCGACACAGGAATTCCACATAACATCACTGCAAAGTGCGTGCATGCGAAAAAAAGAAACGGAATCGGACGGATAGCATAAATATCATCATCACCGACGATGCGCAACCGAAACGTAGCTCGTTTTTTTCTCTTCTGCCATGTCTTAGGATCGAATGAAACACGGCACCAGCACGGTGTGCTAGCATAATGGTCCTTGATTTCGGAACCAGCTTCTTCCCATGGCCCAGCTGCCAACGGTGAAAAGTCATCGTGCAGTGTTGCCGCCGCTTAAATTATAAATGCTCTAGATGTGTTATAAGTTATGTGCCGTACCTGGTACCGGTTTGTTGTCCTTTTTTTCCTCTTGCTTGATGCTGGACCCTTCATTCCGCCAGTAAGATGAATCGATGTTACGCTTCGCGAGAAACCGCTTCCGTTCAAGGACAACGAGCAGCTCCTCCGTGGAAATGGCCAGCGAATTGAAAGTGAAGCATCGTGCAAGAAAGCACACTCGTATCTTACTGACATTTTTCCACGCCAGCGAAGAACGCATTTCACATGAATGTTCTACTTTTTTATTTCCCTCACTCCGATTCTTTTCATTTTTTTTTTCCCCCAGTACGCTGAAGGAAATTCTGAAGGCACTCGACGATAAACTGTCCAACGAAGATCTGGACGGCATCATCGGGGAAATCGATACCGACGGTTCCGGAACGGTAGATTTCGACGGTAAGACATTGCCGTAGGCCAGTGAAAATACATGTTCTAACAAGTCCGGTACGACTCGCTTCTCTAATTACAGAGTTCATGGAGATGATGACGGGCGAATAAGCGCAATGCCAGGCCAACTATAATACAAGTACGCACACACACATGCTAATTTTCCAGTCACCGTACTTCTTTCCAATCGTATGTCCCTGTTACGTCGATCAACATAAAGCGAAACGTAGGATGCCACCAGCGGACTAGTCATTGCCACGTTGCACACTCGGTGGATGTTTTCTGTTAGCTGTTATCAAATCACTCTCTACGTGTTCTTCAACTTCCTTGTTGATATGCAAGTGTCTTCTTATACATAAAAATACACAAAAAAACGCCGGAAAAAAACCACACTGCGTTCAATTCAAATTATACTTTAATAAGCGAATAAGCATGTTGAATGGGACAGACGTTTTTGTACTTTTTTTGTTGTATCATCCCTTACGTGTTGGGTTATCCATGCATAGTAGAATACAAGCGAGGTAGACGACCTATTTTCATCAAACCGATATTAACCCGATCAAAACAGAAGTGGAAGAGGAAAAGCGTCT
This sequence comes from Anopheles culicifacies, assembly GCA_000473375.1. Classification (NCBI taxonomy): domain Eukaryota; kingdom Metazoa; phylum Arthropoda; class Insecta; order Diptera; family Culicidae; genus Anopheles; species Anopheles culicifacies. The sequence continues at coordinate 57,873 of AXCM01000140.1, forward strand.
GTTTGCAAACAAAAACAAGTGAAAGCTCTGCCCAATCAAAAAGCATTTCACAAACAATCCGCTTCCGCTATACCTCGCTGCAACCGTTCTTTCACTCCCTTGTGAGGGTTTCCATAATCCCATTGTGTCCTCTAGTGCTCACTCGTGAATATTTATTTCCACATCAATCTACCGCTTTATACATGGCAACTGTGGTACCGTGGTGATTGTTTTTTCGTCCGAGTTGAATTTTTCACTATTTTTCATCGCTTGTTTTCCTGCTTCCTCTATCTCTATTTGTTTTTGTTTTTTTGTCACTGCCTATTACTCCTTTTGTTCAATTTTCCCTTCCTTCCTAACGAGGGCTGATTTTTAATGCTTTTTTGAAACCCGAACAGGATGCGACGTGAATAGCAATTTGAATTTCATTTGAAAGTATTATCACCTTCATTGCAGGAACAGGTTTTCAGCATTCTTTGAAAAAATAAAGAGAACAATCAAACGAACGTACGAACGGAAAAGCAAACATAAAACCCAGACAGAAACGTCATGTCACTGTTTCGTTTGTTGGATGTTTGTCTGTAAGGCGTCTTCAAAAATCTTTAGAGAATACATATTATTCCAACGAAATAACATTAAACTACACCATTAAATTTTCTCGTAATATATTGTGCGATGAGATTTATAACGTTTAATTTAAACCCAACAAAAATGATGAACATTTTCCACCTGTTTGCTGTAGCGCCTCCGTGCCCGTCTGTTTCATTTCATTTCTCGATGTACATTTAATACCCTTCCGTACCACACCATTCCGTTTCTTGCGATGATCTCGAGCCATGGTTTTTAGGGGCCCCAGTCATAAGGATCAGTCGCATGGGAGTAGCCGGAACGTTGAGTTGCTGATGGAAATTAATGATAGCAGAAATCAATTATACTGTCACGGCGAGTACGAACAGCCCAGTTCGGAGGGGGAAACCAAATTGAACACACAACAACAAAAAAGTGTAATAGTTATTGCCAGCTAATAGGGCTATTAACGCGTGTAGCATCCGGCACAATGGACTTCCAGTTCCAGTTCGTTCTGGTAGCAAAAGGCCAATTATTTTAAACCGACTGCAGTTAACGTTGGCGTTCACTGTGGAATCATTTCGTTCCGTAGAGATTGGACATTGTTGTTTTATTGTTTCATGGACTGTAGGAAGCGGACGCGGTTAACGTCCCTAAAACAAATGTTATAAGTATTTTCTTTTTAATTTTTGATTAAATTAAATATCACAAGAAACCATTATGTCTTACGGAACCCAACGTAAATTAAATTTTATAAATCAATTAGCGCCTCAAAGTATGCAATTTGCACACCACATTTTAAATTGATTCGCTGTTTGTGGGGTTATCTACTTTGAGCGGAATCAACGGTCAAATTCGAATAGAATCTGAAGTTTTATAGAGAATTTAAAAGTTTCCGTTAATTATTTTGTAATTTAATCTCGCATAATTGCTAAATGTTTCAAATAGAGAGATTCTTTTGAATAAAATCATAAGCTATTATTTTTTTAATATTTGCTTAGTTCATCAATGATACAACGAATCTGTGGTACGAAGATACACAGAACACCATGTAACCAAACATTAATCTAAACAGCCATTAATACAGTTTCCTTTTCCACGACAATTTTGTTGTTACGCTCTCCAAGCATTTATTTTCGAGAAGCTATATACAACAACCAAATGAAAGAACAACAACAATACTTTACGATCGTATTTTCCCATGAAAAATGACATACTCATCCATAATTCAGTGAACCCTTTTGGCGTCACCTCGGCTCGTTGTGAAAACCGCGTGGCTCGTGTAGTATAATAAAGCATCGTTTTAATTAATATTTTATAAGCCACCAATTAATCATACTTATCCGGTAACAAAACGGCACTGTGATGCTGCATGTTCAGATGGTTCGCTGACTGGGTAAGAACATTGTTTTTGAAAAAATTCAATTTCCTTCTGTACGAAACACACGTTTGTCCACGGTTGTGTAAGGGAGCAACTCGGTACGTGACGCATCGTTGCAGGGAGACACGATGTTTTAATGTGATACGGCTGAAGCATAAGGTGCGGCAATGATTTACATTATTTAACATTAGTGGTAGCGTCGGTGTCGACGTTACTCGGTCGCCATGAAAAAAAACGCTCCATATCAAAGTCCAAGCATACCCGGTCCCGGAACCAGCGTTCATTGGCTGGCAGAGCTGTAAGGAAATAGCAAGCCTCCACTGACTCTATTTGACCGAAATGATGATACCTTTCACTGTTTAGATTTAACAACCGATCATAAAATTGAAAGAAGAAGGTAAAACGTACGTCGGTGCGTAAAAAACTGTATCAAGACATGAGCTCGCTTCGGGCAGAAGAATGCATCCTGCAAGATAACCTTAAGCTCATTTCCTACGGGTACTGCTTAGCTTTATCTCCGTAGCTCGTAAAATCCAAGCTCACCGTTCCACCACCGCTGTCGGGTAACCTTGGGCAAACCACACTGAGACATTTTAATCCCACAGGGCATTTAGATACGACGCCAAAAGTTTTGTACCGTCGCGCGTCCTACTAAACGTTCATCCCAGTTTGAGAAAGGTGAAAAGCCTGAAGCACGAAGCAGGACAGATCGTGGCCGTGGAAAGTAGAACCCACCGGGCGGGTTCGTAATAAAGAGGTTATTTGTGGGCAACAAAAACGACTGCAATAGGACCAAAAAGGCCGAGCAACACTAGCCTGGCTGTGTTTTTTTTATTCCTCTTTCAACAGTGAACCACTCGTCATAGCCAAGGAAAAATGGAAGCGTATGGAATGGGAAAATAAACTCAGCGTACGTGGTTGTAGGAGTAACAGAAATAGAAAACTCACCGTCTGTAGCAAATGAGATGAATGGAAAATGTAATTTCATAAGGAGAATATTATGAGTCTTCATGAGGAACATGTATTTGGGTAAAAGACACACTCACAATTTGGATTGATTGACAAAAACAGACTGTTTTCAACAGATGGTTTTTATTTTCAATATGTTCTATCCGTGCACCTATTGACAGACCGTCTGCAATAAAATATAGCAAGAAAACAATGTATTTCTGGTCAAGCAGCTTTCTTCGGATTGCATACTTTGCTACCGCAGTTGATAAACGTATCAAGAGCAGTACAACCGCGAGAATGGAAATGCCTAAAGTTATTCAATGTGCATGTCAAAAACATTTTGCTAAATCCTTGTTACCGGCGCCCCTTGCCTGTCGTCCGTAAGACTATTGACAGCGACCCTGTACCACTACGCATTCCGTTCTAATGGAACGCTTCGGGTGATTTTCTGTTGGTACTCCACTTACTTTTATTTCTTTCACCTAGACTTTACCTCAAAACCGATCCAACCGAACTACTGTTTGCACCGCACCGAAAGGGACCCATGTGCAACAACCACACGACACAACTCTTGGACGGAGAAAAAAAACTTCCGAATTGTGTCTTGGCCAGTGGGGAAGAAAAAGTTTGTGCCAAACTCTTGCCACAAGCGTGAAAAGAAAATTCGTAAAAGCAAAATAAAGTGCTTGATAAAACATTCCACCCGTGCGGCACTTGTCTTTTCCTTACTAGTCAAGGAAGTGTACGCCAATCGGCCAAATTATAATACACAACACTAGACTCAAGGTAGACGTGTACGTGGTACGGATGCCGGTGGTAATAAGTAGTGGAATGTCGCTACCATTGACCATAAAAAGAAAGCTCAATGATAGCGTTGAACATGGGTACGGCTCCACAAGAGCAACACGCTCGCCCGTTATGTAAGGGCCCTTCTAAGGACGCGCATTTGGAGTACATTCGGGCCACATAGAACTTCCCATCCTCGATTATGCAAGCGGACTGCCGAGAGCGTGTACTTCTTGCTTTGTGCCAAGCCAAGTATACGAAAAATAAAATCCCTTTCCAACCGCTGCGGAATCGTTACACGATCGAGCAAAGCGTTAGAATTCTCCTTGGAGTAAAAAAAAAAAGCAACACACGACACCACAAGTGCCACGACTGACGTCAGTGTCTAAGAAAGCGTTCTTGAAAAACTGTGCGGTGAAGTGAATGGCACCTTGCACATATCCGCTCATCCGTATCCGTACCCAGGTCATCGGTCGGTTAAGTGATCGAATTCCGGTGAGGATTCGATTATCGATTATGTGTATCCGATATTTATATCCTACCCGTCTTCGTGATGTATAGCTGTGTAGTTTCACAATTTGACGAAATTCAATAAAAGCTCATTCCATTGTTTACAGAAATCACAAACGCTACACAAGTTGGCGAAGGAAAGCATAATACCCACTTAATCGGCTCAACCGTTTGGTAATTGTGTTTCACACTTGTGTGCAAATAAATTACAGATAATTATGCATTTGCATGGATTGGCCTCAATCCCATGTGTCTTTCATGCTGTTCCTAAAGATGCAATAAAATTATGCTACACGCGAAGCCTACACCATTGTCAACGAAATGTCGATCCGTTACTGAAAAGAAAGGTAAACGAAGTAGAACTATGTATACTAAGAAATAGCACATAATCATTCAGCCTTACATGCACGGTCATGCAGAATAATTCAATTCAAGCCAGTGACCCGAGGCTCTTCGTTCAACTTGTGTAGTGCACATTGCATAACTTTAGGTGTTTTATCTGCGATAAGGGTACATACTGTACATGGATTGCCGTAAAATTTCCCCCGTATGTGTGCAATTCGCAGTACACAACAATCTTATTCATTCGTCCCTTTACGAAGCCCTTTAAGACTCACGACATAATTCTTTAACAGCAATCTTGTTCACAGGCCAATTGAACGACAAGCTAACGAAGCATACAACAGCTCGCGCTCCATCTCATTCCTTTATTTTCAACACTTTTCCACATCTTTTGTTGTACCGATTGTGCTCCTAATTCACCTATTTCCTAGTCATTAACATTTCACAGACTCCGCATCATTCTCATCATCGCATTCTCTTCCTAATGCTACGCGCTGCTCTCGCTTTTCTCCAACCCCCGTCGTCTCACTCATTCCTATGTTGCTGATTGTGTTTAAATCGGAAAATCGCATCTTTATGATTTCCCACACCCGTTTCACCCTGCAAACAGGTGCATTATTTTCATGCCCTACCTGCCACACGTTGCAAACTGGGTGGTAGACTAGGGGGAAAGACTCCCTTTTTTCCAGCACTTTATCAAGAGAGACAACACTCGTACACACAAGCTACCACAAGCTTTTTTCATCTCATTTGTGCCTTTTTTGTTGTGTTGCCAGCGGCGTGTGTGTCTGTGTAAGTGAAATAAAATGCTAAATGTGTGTCATTGTGATAAACCACTGCCAACCCGTCGCTCCCTCTCACTCACACGTGGTATTGGGTAAAAAAAGTCTTTAAAATGAATGGGGATGAAGTCACATACCGCGTGTGGTACAGTGCGTTGCACAGCATGGCATGAGAGGAAAACTTAACAAAATCTGAGTAAGCAAGAGCGCGGGAGTGGATTATTCTCTTTTGGTCTAAAAAGATGATCTCTCCGCAAGGATGCGTTGTTGATATGCAGCTAGGGGAAAAACTGTTCTCCGATTCTCTGTTGTTATGGGAGCGTGGAAAACCTTTTGGGTACGTTCGCTCACCTACCTTTTCCTAAAAATATTTAAAATTCGCTCAAGAGTTAGAGATGCGATGCTCTCCGCGTGGTACAGTGAGAGATTCATCTGCGACTCGTATGAGCTTCACACCTGTGCGCGCATTCGTTCGTATTGGGCTGTGTGTATATGCAAGAGCACTCTCTTCTTCCTGAACGCTGAGTCGGGAAATGGTTCGGTTTTCCCATGTAGGCTTAGGAAAATTCGGCTTCATTCAGTCGCAGGGAGACGCTATTTCGGAGTGCACGTACGTCACCATTGAAGCTCACGCGGAAGTGTCCGACAGGAATCGACGTTTTCTACTGATGCGGGTTTGATTTGTGCTCTATTGCTCATGTAAAATTGTGCAACGTTTAGGGAAAACTATTCGTCACTGCGTACGGTACCGCTTCGTAACGGGTAGCAGTTTGTGTTCATCCGCTTTTGGCCGCGTTTCAATAAATCGGAAAACGGTCCGCAAACGCACACGCACGAGCAGTGCATTTGCAAGGGTGAGCAGGAAGCTCCAGACGGAAAATAGGACAAACCGGGGGCTACGCCGACGAAATCGTGCAGCCGAGCACCGAACCCAGATTCCGAGCCCGAGTACCTATGCTTCGCGAGCTGAGTAAGAAAGCGTGACAGAGAGCGGAAAAACTGCGTGCGTCAAGAGACAGGGAACCAAGATACGACAAAACATAGTGCGTTTGGCTAATTGAGCCGGATACTGTACAAAGGGATTAGATGGCCACCTTACCGTTTTCCGTTAATTGTCCGTATGTATTGCAGTAAAAAACAACAAATACACACATACAAACACTGTTACAGCATGTAGGAGGAAAACCTGCAAATCAACGAACGGACGATTACGAACGATTAGTGTTACTGCAGGAAGCAAACCAAGTGAGCAAAACAAAATCCGCTTCATTGCGGAAAACTCCCTCGTATAGTGGAATAGAAACACGACACGAAGCAGAGACGGGCGTCGTTCGTTTCAATGACGAAATACAGTGTGTGGCGTGTGTAAGCATAACTGTTTAATGCTTTCCTGGAAAGAAGAATTCTCGAGAGTAGGAAAAGTTTTTCAAAGAATAGCAAAATATCAAAGTAAGTAATCAACGAGAAAAGGAAGCCATGTAAAGTAAACACAAGCAAAATATCGCGTGGGTTTGATACATTCAAGTGCTACGTGTAACTGTGTGCATTTGCCTGTTTTTATACATATTTGAGAGTGTGTAACTGTGTGAGTGTGTGATTGAATTTGATGTCAAACAAGCAAGTGCGACACGCCGCCACCGTACGGGTGTGGTAGTGAGCGCGAGGGAAATTTCCTACAACGTCATCACCACGATTTGGCTTGTTTTGTCATCGTTTCGTGATGCGTTCCCTTTTTTCCATTTTCACCTGCTACGTCATTACTTTCAGTGAAGGAATCGGCTGCCAAAACGCTTGTGTAAGTGTGTGTGCGTGTGTATGTGTGAGTGAATAAACGCCTACTGTCGCTGTACTAGCTGGTTTACTTCCTCGTCGGATTTTGGACAACTGCTTTTCTTCGACAATTTTTTCCCTCTGGCCCGGTTTTAATAACAGCACCATACCCATACCGACCCCACCTAAAACAATTGGTTTTTGAAGGGAGGAAACGATGCCAAGGTAAAAATTTATTGCTACTGTTATTTTATAGCCCTCTTGTGAGAACACTCCTCTGCAATTGAATTTTATATCCTAACTCAATGATTTTACGCCTATTTTTGTTTTTGTTTTTTTTTATGTATGTATGTTTGGTTGTATCGTTCGTGCTGATTACCTCCGGGAAAATCCTGACCAATCCTTTTGAGAGGGGTTTTGTTCTGTTTTGTTTCCTGAGGCTAGCTTCATCGTATCGCCACCGGAAATGAGCGTGAAAAAAAGCCTATTTTCTTATCGAAGCGCGTGTTCGTTTTTCTTTTAAACTTCCGGAATTTTTATTGTTCTTTCCTTCCTTGTTTCACCTCATGAATGTGTGTTCCATTTGGTGAATCTTGTTGCTTGCAGCAAAACTTAAGGCTCACTTCACTAATGCAAGGAAAAGTCTGTCGTTTGCACGTGCTTCACGTCTCCTTTCGTACAAGCATAGACAGTTCCGGCAGCCACTAGGCGTCTCCTTTCTAATCTTGATGTGAGCCGCGACGTGTACAAGGTGTGCACAACTATTTACATTTTAACGACCACATCCACGGCAAGCTGTTGCGTTGCAGTGGTTTGACACGAAACCGGAACAGACGGAAATCGGGATATCTCCATGGATGTTGCCTTGGGCACAAGTTTGCAGCTATTTTGGCGCACAAACAAAAACGACCTGTCTGAGCTGCCTTTTCCGAGGAATAAAATGAGGAATTTCCCACTGTTAAGCTGTGTTAAAAGATTCACTAAACATTGTGTTGGTTTTTGCTTGATATGTGCAATCATTACCGTCCCAATGTGAGAACACCAGAGATATTCCAGTTTTCTCAATTATTTATTACGTTATATCAGCTGGGAAAAGTATGAGTGCATGTGTTGAACAACATCACACTGATCCCATTATATCACAAAATTAGCTTAAGCACACAATTTCCTCATACAATGAAACCCTACAAGAATGAAGAGTAGTCCGCTACGCTGCTATACTGATCAAGCGCCTAACACGAATAGCAGCCATCCTTGTATCGTGTTGGAAGTTCATCCATCACGAGGAACCTCATCAACGCTTGCATATACACACACACACATTCGGGTTCGTGTGCATCCACCGAACAAATTGGCATTGAGTTTCAATTATTATTCCACCCATCAAAACCTAGCGCGTACAAGATCCGTTTTTCCGGGAAAAACACATTCAGCTCTCACCAAGGATGCAAACGAAAAACAACAATCTAGAGCAAACCGATATCCTTTGCCGGTGGATGATTCCTTTCTTGCCTTCCGGATACTTACCTTTCGATACGCTTTCGAGATGCCAATCGTATCACTAGTAAGAAAAAAAAAAAAGGTCGCATTTGGCCGGGTTCTTCCAAGAAGCAAAAATTGAATCGATCAATCGTTTCGGGTTTCTAGTGCAATCTATTGTAAAATCACGACCTACATCAATACCCAACACCAGTTGCTAAGAAACACCTTGCCGGTTGAGAGATGAAATATCATCATCATCAAGTCAGGGCATAGACGTACTAGTACCAGTTTTGCGCCTAAAGGTATGCCGTCTGCTTTGCGTGACACATTTGGCATAGATGTGTATTGAATTAGAAATTAAATGTCACTTGCATTTTCAACGTTCGCTATCCGATATCTATCGCCGGGTGGCTGACGCTTTTCCTATACCATTGTCAACCTATAAAAAGACAAAAGAGAAAAGCGCTGACGGGAAGACGATCCTTTTAAAATCATTTTGCACGTTGTCAGACAATGAGCAAGAGAGAAATGAGATTTGGAATGAAATACCACTATCACGTTCCTAGAGACTAGTCACGGGAACGAAAATCCAAAATATTGAGCATTGATTTTTAATTTGCATCTCATTCGAAGATGCGCGAGCAACGTTTTGGGGTATTTTATTCCTTTCACGCCCTTTACACATTCCATCGTTCTACGCTCTTTTTTCCAGCCTCTCGGCAGCAGCAAACAATTACCGAGGGCTTTGCCGTTGTTGACACGTTTATTTCAATAGCACCCGGACAAATAAACGAACCATCATCACCCAAAAACGGATTGAGTGGATATAATCTAATATTTTTGTCTTCACTTTTCCTTTCGTCCCCATTCCTGGAGCTTGCGCTTTGTTGAAAGAGTACCACCATTAGGGCTTTGATAAAACTTTAAATCGCTTCACGGCTAAATTTCGGATCCGAACGATGGTTCGTAAAAAGTTGAAAATTGAATCGCATCTAAATCAATTTTCACGACTTCATTAGCGATATCACAAGTTTCTGCTTTTCGTGTTTCTTTTATACAAACTCACCATCACTGTGTGAAATGAAATCATTCAAATTATTCCTTTCGTTGGGTATGTACACAAAAGAAGAATAAATCTTTTCGGGTGGTAGCACGATGGCTATGCTCCTTCGTATAACAACCAATCGACCAAAGATCGGGCCCTTTCGGTTTTTAATTATCACCTCCGTTTGATCTTTCTCCCAATCCCAGCGATGTTGACGAAAAAATTGGAGAACTTTTGTTATTCTGCCTCTTAGTTTTCCATGCCATTGGATACGTTTGGTAACATTTCAGTGAGGCTTGAAATACGATCGGACTCGGAAGCAAAAAATTGAAGGAAAAAAAAACATTCGAACGCATGAATCTGACAAAAACAAAATCAACACACGCACCCTCGAGATAGCTTAATTGCTTCCGACTATAGGTGAGAGGGAGAAACCCAAAGACCGGTACATATTGTGCGAGTACGGTGGTCTACCGGAAACCCTTCCCTTTTCCTCATGGTTAGAGGTCAAAGCGGAGGTTAATTATTGCGAATGTTTTGATAATCCTTTTCGGTATGTTTGCCCGCCCTCTTCGGGTCACTTTCGATTCGTTGTTATGATTGACTGGCCACGGGTGATGTGCTTTGCAAGCTTATCTTTTTCAAGTATTTGGTAGACCCAGGTCAATTTTTGTGATTCATTAGTTGGTAACATTGGAGTTATTATAAATGTTAATAACATTCATGTCAGTGTGTTCACTTACATACACAGCTCTTTTTTATTTAATACCAGTAAAATAAATTTAGGGTTAAGGGCTTCGAAAACAATGTAATTCTGTTTTATGAATATGAAATACGTTCCGTAACTGTTCATTTATCTATCTGTTTCAATAAGACCAATCGTAAATCCAAGATTATGTTATTCGTTTTACATAACTTTAAGCGCTACTAAAGATTATCTTCACATTGCCAAAACAATGCAATTTTATAATTAAGCTTTCTATACTAACCTTTTTTGTACGGTTTTTTTTAAACATTTCTTCAATAAGCTCCGACCCAGAAGAACTATTACAATGCGTGCAATCCGTTTCATACTACTTAATTTTCACGATTAGGGCTTTCGAAAGGGAAAATGATTTCGCATAAAAATAACCACATACTGCTGATTCCAATCGAACCGACATTAGCGCAAATATGCTATTCCCGCTATTGCATTATTAACCGATTCGATTGATGGTGTAATGATTGATTGGGTTCTTCTGCTCCCTTCTACTACTAACGTGAGACCGCACGATGCGCTCATACATATTGCATGATATGGATCGACCATTTCGCAACCCAACTCCAACCGAGAGCTGGTTCTGCACGGTCTGCGAAAGTGCAGACGCCCGGTTCAATGATGAACTTTCCCTGTCCAATAGTCGGTCAATAATTTATGCCGCTTCGCTACCCTGCGAGAAGCGAGACATTCGAGAGTTCGAGGATTGAAAATTGAGCGGCTGCTAGGGGTCTGTCTTCGAGGGCAGGGCGCCTGGCTGGATAAAAATAACACAGTTTCATTCAAGTCGATAATGATAAGTAGAATCGAAACGCCGTCTTGTTACTAGGAAAGGAACGATTCCAACGAGCAGTAAGACGAATGGAAAACCTCACAAGCACTCACACACATCCTCACACAACAGCCACAGCGGACCAACCGACGGTGACAAAGGCAGCAGTGGCATGATAACGACATGCGAGCACCCGCGTTCGCGAGCTGGACAGCGACAAAATGGGCGCATAAAAAACAACCTTTATTGTTCGATACATTTATTCAATAGCCTGTACATCGCCCGTTCGTCGCCTACCTACACACTGTATGGGCCACTACACTACTCATTCCCTATGCTATGGGCGCATAAACTCAGTAAAAGCGGCCCTTGGTGGATTGTGACGGACTCACATATAAATTTAGATTTGAGCCGGAAAGGAAATCAAGGACAAAGTGCTGGAAACGAAACAGGAGCTACACGCCGCGTTGCTTCTTTTTATCGGTTAACGGGTGTTCACTTTGTTTTGCTTTTATTATCTTCATCGCCCTTTTTTCACGTGTTTTTCTTCCTACGTACCCCAAAGCACGACCGTCAGCAAATTGAGCCCCGAACGAAGAAAGGACAAAAGTTATAACGTTCGACCGAGCGACCGGTTGCAGAATTTCGTAGCGGATCCGTTCCGGGAGGTGACATTTGTAGCGACACCGTCCGCCACCGAGACGCCGTCCGCTACGGAACTTATTGTATTATTGACTCGTCGTTTGTCAGTTTGTTTGTGTGAGGGTGTGTGCAACTCGATGGGCTCATCAAATGTGCGTTTCCTCTATCGTTCCAGATAAGGTAGTTTCAGTTGTGTTCACAAGCTTGTTTGGATTGTGTTCATTTTTTCCCCATGTGGCTTTTCGTTGATGGCCTTGCTAAACATGAAACAAACATGCTGCCAACGTGTAGAATTTGTTGTATACGAACTGCATAACGCTAGAGAACTATACTGCAATATTGCAAATTTCACACATTATTCATTTTTTTCTAACTACAGAAAATCGGTAGTCGAGAACTCTACACGAACAATTTCAAAATGTCTCCTTAACTTTAGATGTGTATTTAGTTGCTTTGTACGGCTTTGGTGTTACGTGCAAATTGGCATTGAAAATTCGATTTTAATGGAAGCTGTTGACCCATTTTTGTCCTCCGTCCACTTCCACACGATTCCCAAACAAAATGGTTCCCAAATTGACATCGATCGTGATTCATTCGCTACAGAATGCTGCATCGAAGTTCAGTGAACTGCCCATACATGGTGTGCAATGAAATATAAATCTTCTAAATTGCATTCCTAGCAGGTTATCCCGCACGGACAAGAACATCGTGTCGCCCGTTTCGTACGATCGATTTACAGTCTCAATTATACCACCTCGTATGCGTGTACGGTAGAATTAGAGATAAAGATAGGGTCAATAAACGGCGTGACAGTTGTGTACCGGGTAAGCGAAAGCAATTCCATAAATCGTTCATATCGGCCAACATTGAATAATACGATCTGCCAACTCAAGTACAAACTTGGCAGGCTGCTACAATACGCTCCTCAACCGGATCTAATTAACGATGGTCTCAATTAATTTAAAGTTTAATGATACAATTGATTATGCGTTTTATGGTAAGGCTTATCTGATATCACAAATGCCGTTTCCATCATGAATTTTACTAAACTTTGACGTTCTTCTTGCTTAATAAAGAGAGTGTATTAAACAAAGGCAACAGTGGCCGCTAGTTTCGATTCAATTTTACAATTTAGTTCCCAATCAAATCCTTATTCCGTCACGATGATCCGTAAACCGAAGCCTTACAATCACATTTACAATACCTTCCTTTTCACGTGCTCTTACTTTTCCGCATGGTACGTAAAGTCCGTCATGCTTGTTACGAAAAATTGCCAATCCATGATCTCAACTCCACCGGCCATCGACTGACGGCTTCTCTTTTCGCTGACTTTTCGTCTTTCCCCACACACAACTCTCCCATGTTACTCTCCCTCTCTTCTCTTTCGGCCCTCCAGTGTTCCAATTACAATGACAGAGATTTTCACACTCGACCTCACCTCCGTCGATGTCCAACGGTTTGATGCGCTCCAGCGCGAAGCCAATCCCATTAAGTGAGAACACTCTCTGCATCACACTTTAAGCTGCATAAATCCGTTAATGCTCCAACCAGAGTGTACCGGGGCGCGTGGAAACTCGTCCACCGTTCGCTCGTTCCGTTGCTCTAAAACTATGGCCCTCCAACCTTCCTATCCAACCGATACCGGGTCGCACGGTGGAAAGTAATCTCTTACGTAAGCGTAAGTAAGCGTGGGCCACGCGTTGAAAAATCTTCCCAACCTCCCTGCTCAATGTAGAATGGAATTGACCAATTGGAAAGGGCACAGGTTGATGGACCACCCGAACCGAGCGTGTCAGTGAAGAGAATGCTGCAAAAGGTTTCCGTTCAAACTTCCCGCCTGCTTAATGTTTACACTGGCACGAAACATTTGCTGTTTCGGAACCTTCCGGGGCTTTTGTTTCGAGCTTCTCGGTTATTCATGGCCGCCTGACACCTGACAGCATTATCTAATCAAAAGCTCCTGCCCGACTGTTACCACAAATGTGACCATCGGCGTGGGGTTTTCCGAGACGTGTGACAGTTTCAATCATTTCGTTAGCACACATAAATCTTGGGTTAACCAAGCTAAGAGTCCTTTATGAAAATTAGAACCCTTCGTTTGCCGTAGAGTTACCGCTTCGGTAGGTAATGATGAATCTCCATTTAGAAGAAGGATTAAGCCTGGGGTTATTGTTTTTTTTTTGCAAATAGTATTCATTGCTGTCGGTGTACAATTGAATTATATATTTACAAACAAGACAACATACTGAAAAAAAGATTATTTCTAAATTGTTTGAATCCAAACCCTGAAGTATAGCATTTGACAGCTGTCATCGAACAAAAGAACGATAGTGTCCTAAGTTGAAAGCGACGTTGAAGTGACCGACGTAAAAGGGACTGGTACAGTCCTTATCGTATGTAAGCCTTCCCATAATATGTGCGTGAGAATCTTGACATCCCTTCACGATGATTTCGTACCGTAAAGCATTGGGGCACAATGATGAACCCTTCAATGGAGACGCCTGGTCACGCATGTGATGCGCTTTGGCTGCGTCCTGATCCTTCGTGTCAAGGGTCACACATCGGATCACAACAATAGAGCTAGAATGCCTTTTACCCTCTGCTTCTCGTACAGTGTGTATGTATTGACCGGATTCAGAAGTGTAATTAGAGCTGAATTAAGTATCTGTCGGGGCAAATTTCCATAGTTAATAGAAGCATCTGTAAAACTCCTTATCTCATCCAATCGTGTGCAAAGTATGGGATTATATTAATAAGAAAACATGACTTTACTATTTACGTTTCACTAATACTTTTCTATTCTCCGCTTTTCTTTTTCAGGTCAACGTGACTTTGCGCTTGAAGGGAAATGAAAGTTGATTTACACCACAATAGCTACAGCTCATCGCCGCATTTTTGGATTGTAAGTATCACCACAACGGTGACATTTTACAGCCACCACACATAGACGAACAAATTCCAGTGTGGGCACCACACGCTCATTAATTTACCTACCGTTTTCCCTTTTGGTGTAGCAAACTTTTCTCGGGTACAATTTGTTGTTTTTTCCCCTTTCTGTTGACCTTTGCCCTGTCGAGCGATTGTGCGACCTTCCATGTGCGATGTTTGTGGTGGTTGCTCTCATTTGTGTGTGCGTCACAAAATGAGCAGAATTTATTACCGTGGCAGATCAAAGCGCCACAGATCCCACAACTTTCCCGATGCGCCCCAAAACCTTCATCAGCAGAAGTTTTCTTCGTTTCGTTTTGGTGAAAATTAAGTGTAAATTTAATGAGCTCCACGAGGAAAATAGGAAGTAGTTCGGTGTCTTTCGAACTGTGCGTCATGGATGGTACAGTACGGCCAGGTGCGTAACCGAGCGTGGTTTCGCTTTGAAGTTGTATGCTTTAAGCAGAACGCGGAAAAGTTCTTCCTTTCCTGGGCAGGAGCCGTGTGTAGCTAATGTTGAATTTTTCCAAATAAATTACTGTACAGTCAGTTTGGCAGATTGAATTATTACCGACAGGTAATCATCGACCTGATGGATGTGTAGCCCATTCCTTAAGTGAACGATCGATACACTGCTTAAACTTTCCAACCATCGAGGATTTGGAAAATATACCCTGGTGGCTGGTTTTGTAATGCAAACTTTTTGCCATTATATGAATGAATATATTTTACTAGTCGAAACCCACAGCCACTAAACCATTAGTTCCTGTTTCTGCAGTAATGAAATGCTTTATACATCGTACCTCTTTAAGATGCTGTAAAGGGCCTGTTTATTACATTCTAAAGAGGATGCTCTAGGGGTACTCTCTGTATAAAGTTTAATAAGCATTACGCTGTGAAAAATGCCAACCCTACTCCACAATGTGTGATAGTTTTCACTTCAATGCCTTATAAATGATTTCGCTCGTTATTTTCCTTTCACTTATCCTATCTTTATTAAGTCTTGCACTTTCTCTCTCTCTCTCTCTTTCTCTTATACACACATACTCTCATTCTCATATATGCTTTTTTGCACTTTTCCAGGGTGCACTCTGGTGTACGGTCGGTATCATCATATTCGGCGCTGTGGCTGTGATTTCATGTTGGATAAAACGATGCAGGTAAATAGGGTTGTGCTGGGGAAGAATAAAAAAAAAAGTAACAGAGAAGCAAAAAATAATCCATTGAACAAGAAAATAAAGTTGCTAGCTAAACAAGCACCACACGCGCGCAGTGCTGTCAGGAATCTGCTATCCTCATACGCGTACGTGTGTGTGTTTGTCTGCTATGGGAAAATGGCAACTCTCAATGATCCACATGAGCTTTTGTACTGGAAAGCTTCCGAGAGCCAGTGCGCTGGGGAATAAACAGAAAAAAAGAAATGCAAATGGATGGTTCATATGTGGGCCAACGTAAGTGTGTAAAACGTGTGTGCACCCATCGAGTGCAATGTAATGAAATGCAGTGAAAGGTGAATTGTGCAAAAATATGCCATAAACAGTGTGTCAACAGTCGGGATTCGTCTACGTGCTCGAGGGAATGCTTTTTTACCCGTCGTTTACCACCACCGTGGCAGAAGGCGCGGAACTCTGCTGTACATGTTTGTTGGGACACGAGCAGCATAAAATGTTGCAATGCTGGCATGATACCCAGGTGAATCAGCGGCAGCGTCTGGCATGTGGTATAAAATGTAACAATCGATTCTCTGTTCGGGGATGGTACACGTAGGCATCGGTTCATCGTGGTCGGAACAAGAAAAAAAAAAAGGCAGAACCAGTTACAACAAATCAAACATGGTCTAAAGGCAAAACAAAGCAAAAACTGAATCCACACAACAACACCCTGGCGCAGAGTAAGACTACGTGAGAACTTCAAATCAACTATTGCTGGCAGTGCTTTTCCGATAGACGGGTTATCGAAACGAACTGCAATGGTTTTCGGGATGAAATCCAATTCGAATCACATTTCAGGGGCTCCGCTGTGAATACACAATGAAATTTACATCTCGTTCCAACTCGACAATGTAAAGTGCTCCATACCAGTCCGTTCGATAATGTTGTTCCCTTTTTTCGCTTCATGTTGTACGACAACGCCAACGCAACTTGACGAGTGGCCATGGCCGTTGTTAAGTGTAATGAAATTGGGCTTGAAACTAACACAATGGAAGGCAAAAAAAAGGGCGAAAAGAACCTTTCCCAAACGTGGTATGTGTAATGGAAGGAAATTATACAACAATCCGACTCAAAAACAGACATGTCAAACTTAAACAATCGTAATCGACTCTTGCTTCAAGGGGATGAGCTTTTTTGTCCTGCTCATTGCATATCTAAAGTCGGTTTTCCAGAAAAAATATAATGAACCATCGAACATGATGCAAGTTTTTTCTGACAATTTGAGACTAAATTAAAACCTTCGTCTGTTTTGTGACAAACAATATTATGATGCCAACATGAAATCGTCCTATGAACCGAATCTCATTTGACAACACTGCATACCATGACAGTGGGAGAGATTTTATAGGAGATTACTTAGTAGGAACGGAATAAACGATGCCCACAAAAATCTCTACACCAATTTATAGCTGTAACACATGAAACCTTATACCAACCGTACCAAGGACACACACGATTGAATGCAAAAGGAATGATTAAACACTACGCATCTGTGTCCTTTTTAACCCTTTGCCATGTTTATTTTTCATTCACCCTATTCGTTGATGAATCTGGAGTATTCGGGTGTGTCGTTTATGTAAACCTACGGGCAAGTAAATATAAAGGTTCTTACATCTGGAAATCATAACAGGAGAAGGTGTGCCTACAGAAAACAAACGATGATTGATTATTTTGTAACCCATGGAAATTGATTTTAGATTATCTTGGCTTACAATATCACCAGAGCGTTTCCCCTGTTTCTACTACCCTGCTAACTAGTGTTGTGGCTCTTTTTGATGCAAATAAACTATGCGAGATGGTCAACCGGATGGATGCACTCTTCTGTTACGGTACGAACAGAGAAAGCCCAACCATTGGATCCTGTATCCATTTGTGTCATTTAGTGAGTCGATTTGCCTGTTTGTCTGTGCAAATCCACCCTGGGAGCGGTTTGTTTTGAGGTTTTTTGTGTTTCTTTTTCTTTTCGGCTTTACTGTCTGCTCATAATGTGTTGGATGTGTGTTGTCGGTAACGACTTTTTAACGATGGCTTTTCTTTTGACCCTTTGGAATAATTTTCGTGATGTTTTAGATGGAATGGTTGGTATTAGTAACGCAATGAATAATTAAGTTAGGAACAGGATATGGCTGCTCGAAATATCCTAATTGATCAATTCCATTTACAAAAAATATACTAGTTGTTTAACACCTTTTACAAGGTTTTACATAAATTAAGAGAACTTTTTCAAAACAGTTACCGTCGCCATACAGTACTCCCTTATTTAATGCTTTTCTATCTCTCCTAACAAAGCTATCAACCAACCCGTCTGTTCGCATTAGAATTTAACCTAGTTTCGAAACCAGAAACTAGATTGCAAATGCAAAACCTAGCTCCATGCAACCTGTCAACTTCTACATATCTATATCTAACTTAATGCCAGCACGTACACAAGTTTCCCATAACAATGCTGAATTTGTTGTTTGGCCTGAAAATCCCGTTTTGAATGCTTCCAATTTTCCTGCCATCATTGCCGATCCATTTTCCAGCGTGGGTGGCCAATGTCACACCAACAACTTGCCTACATACTACATGTCTACGAGTTGGTCGATGATTTATTATTCATGTGCACCACAGTTTCATGCACCGATTGTTTGCCATGGTGACACTTTTGGGACCGAAAATGACTATGACCGCGAATGGCGCACTTGCCGGTAACGCAAACTTTCCATACCAGTTGCAATTGGTATAAGAAGTGGATCAGCATACGTCCAAAGGGACGAAACACTTACAGGGTAGCAGTAGGTCTTTCGTTGTTCCAACGGCAGCATTCGGGTATAGTTTTGTAAGGCGTTTATTTTTACCATGGGGATGCTTTCAAATCGTGCAGGGATTAAGACGATTTTTTCCCCTACACTGCTTATCTTCATACATGGCTGAGTTTAGATGCACAGTTTGCAAAGTTTTAAGTGGCTTCTTGAGTCGTGCATTCGCTCTGACCTCTGCTGTATCTGTGGCGGGGGGAGCGTGATCTATTTTATTTTCTTTATTTTTGTTTGCGTTTCCCAACCCGAAAACCCTGCCTACCCAACTCCCTTCATGGTACGGTGCATTTGCTGACGGTTTCTAAAGATGAAACGTTCGACCTTTCCAGTATACCCTGCATCTTCTGTCTACCCGCGATTCAACAACGCAAACCAAAAGGTCAAAGGGTAACGGTAGAAGTGCTCGATCATAATTTCTTGCTGCCATGGGCATAAAAACCCATACTTCTGCCTGGTCGGTTGAACTGCCTGCACAGTGTTCATCTTGGCGTATAACGGCCGCCAGCAGCTTGCAAGGAAAAATTATAATACCATTCTTGTCCAAATCAGCACTTCATACCCGCTGCATCCCTTCCACCAGCACAATTCATTTGAATGATCACTTCATTCCGTAAGCTGCCTGGTCGTTGGATCGTACGCTTTCGGGCGTGCTTTTGTTTTAAAATTTTAATTTTGACATTTTGCGTCCGCTCGCTGACAGCTCTTTGTTCGGGTTTGCTTCTACCGGTAGTTGCTCTTCCTTTTTTCGGAATCCACCGAGATAAACCATTTGGTCTGATGTGGGGTTCGTGTGGGACGCTGGAAATACACCGCATATATATTTCACAATGTAACCCCCGGGAAAAGAGAGTTTGTGTGTGTGAAGTTGAAAGGCCTAAAAACTTGTCACAATTTTACACACTTGCTTGTTCACTTGTTGCTTAGTGCTAAGAGAAGATACATGCACGTGTTACGTGCAGCACAGTCAACGCTAGCAAAACATTAAAACGGTTTATGGTTTCACTTTTGCGACGCTTTTGTCTGACGACCAGTGCAAGCGTGAGGTTTGCAGGGCATTATGGAACGCCCTGTGTGTTAAATCTCGATGGGTGTTGGTGAAATGAAATTTTAAAAATTCATAACTCAAACCATTCCAAACGCTTGTCGTGCCTGTCCGCCCGAAGCTGTTTGACGAAGGAATGCAGTCCAGGTCGGGACGCAGTTGTTCCATCAATGTGTCATTCCCTGGTCATCTGGAAGGCTTTTTGCTTTAATGCACACGTATTTCCACTGTCTAAAAATGCTACCTTCGCCTACGCAAGGCCCATTCCAGCGTCTCACAATAATGAGATGGACCGTGATGCTGACAAATTCGAAACGTCTGTACAACGTATTGCGTTGAGTAGTTCCCACCATCTCAAAAAATGAGTAATTTTCTGCTGGGATTCCCACTCCGAGCATGGAGGTGGTTTGAGCAACATTTTTTGCCTGTTTCTCGTCTGTTTCTCTGTTGCATCTTTTGATTCCATCTCGTCCATGAGTACAATACTCAAATATACGATAGGAAAAAAATACGGTTTCATTCTTCTCCAACCGGAATAAGCAACAAATGGTGTCCAATATTTGTATCCCTCCCAGCTTCTAAAGTTTACCATTCTCGTTGAAGGTAAATAAAACCCTCAAACCACCTACGCACGCAAGGTATATAAGGTGTATATGAACAGAAAAACATCACGCAAACGAGCTAAATGTCAAAGGTGGCAGATCGTCGTAGAAATTCAAGATCTCAGTACATCTCTTGCGTGAAGTGTTGAATGCCATTTTCGTGTACCTCGATTTCTGTAAAACATGTCTAAAAATGGACCCTTTTCTCAATTCCAGTAGGCCACTCTGCTTAACATGGTAGTATTTGTATCGGTGTGTTCTTCAACTTAGTCTTCAAAGAGAATGTCAGCAAATACATGATTAATTAACCGACCAATGAAAATGTTGCTGTTGAAGCCTACCAAACGGTGCCGGTACTAAAGCCGATTTCGATGGCCAAAAGACTCCACAGACTAAGCTCCATCGCTGCACCAACACACATACTCGTACAGGTTCTACCATGCGAACAAATGGCAAAAGCAACATCATTCACCCCGAAGCGAAATAAGCAGTTCCCATTTTCCGCCAACGCACGAAACAAAAACCTTCATAATACGCGCGGGTTGGGCCAGTCCGTCGGTCGGTCGGTCGGTTTTGCACCAACACGCACGTTCGTTTCGTTCGCCAACGCACCCACACAATCATTGCAGCTGTTAATACGCCCGCGACAAAGGCCGCAGCTAGGTGGCTTCACCGGCCGTTTCCCAGGATTCATATCCGTTCCGTCCGTCGACACACTGACAGGTTTTTCGCGTGCTTAGTACCGAAACAGCAGGGAAAATCGCGAAACATTTCTTCTTGCTTACCAGGACCACCGTCACCAAGGGACCGTTTCCCATGTGCGTACAGTGCGTTCAACTGGCAAAAGCTAGCCGGATGTTAAAGTTTCTCCACTAAAAGTGCTGATGAGGACATGCAGTTGAGTTGTTTGCGTAAAAATGTCGATAAACGGTATGTGAAGGTACGATGCAATAGCAGACCGTGTATCCGTTATCGAGAATCGATCCGTGGTGCAGGAAACGAGTGTTGTTCCGTTAGCGTTTGTTCGTTCGTTTGAAAAACTTTTCGAAATCCCGTCAAACTTTGATCCAAAAACGGCTTCCGGCGCTTAGATGGTGGTGGTGCATGGTAAAGTTACGCTCTCATGGATGCAATTTCTTCGTTCCCATCGAATTGGGTAGCGCGCAGTTACTACGCATTTTGTGGCGATGAGAAGTGGCAATACTGAGCGGATGACTGACAGTGTAAAATAGTGCGGAAAATGGAAGGAACGATGGTTTTGAAGGTTATACGAAAAAGCTAAGTGACAGTGTGTCATGAGTTTTCACTTTTTTAAATGGTCGAGATGGGCTGGCGTTCCTTCATCCGGTGTAGTAACATTTCAAAAACATCGCAGTCATTCTGCTTCTAAAAGCTTTCATCCTGATGGCTTCTCTTCCAACCATGGGCTATTGTACTAAAAAAGTACTATAAAAAGGTTGGATTGGTAGGATTTTTTATTCAAGTTGTCCACTGTGTAGTTTTATGAAGGTTTTTTCAAAAAAGCTCTTCTATTCTGGATTAGGACTATAATTTTACTATTTTATAACAAAGTAATGTCAACTATCCTAGACTCTACACAAAACCAAACCATTCTGGTGTGCTTAATTGCTTGGTTCGTCTACACACGTGACTGCCGGTAAATAGCGGCCGGCAACTGGCTGCAACCAGGTGACTTAATGCGCTTACTTGCATCGCCATTGTTTCTCGTCCCGCCTTGACACCTCCCATCCTACCTGTCTCTCTCATAAGGTGTGGGAAACCAAATGGAGACGCCCAACCACAAAGCCGCTATACTTTTATGCCGTTGGCTTCCTTCGTGGCTGTTCGCAAGCACATATACACGTGTATCGGCCAGGTGATGAATAAACTTTGAAAATGGTCATCTTTTTTTATGCGAATTACTTGCATGTAACATACTGTAGATTACCTGTTTGATTTGTACCACGAACTAACTCATAAACCTACCAAACGCCCGTACAATAAGCTGTAGCCATATGCACGTTTCGCAAGGCGCAATGAACACGTGTGTGAGATTTGTGCTTTTGCTTCGCCTCAACCAAAAAATGAATTTAACATACATTTTAAGTTGCCGCTGCTTCTCGCTACTATCGGGCGTATGATGCGTGTTCGCGTGTGTTTTATTGTTGCAATCGCTTTTACATAAACCTTTCCTTTCGTGCACTTCGTTCACTTGTTCCGTGCCGCCGACGGCCCCAAACATTAGGATACAACGAACAAGCAGCCACCAACAGCGGCTAGATCACAGCATCAGAAAGCTCATCCCGAGCAGCAGAAAAGACTGCGAACGCCGGACACTTCGTCATCTCCTTCATCACAGCAACCAAACAATACGGTGCAAAGGGAACAACTACTGCCGCCGGTACCGTTGTCACAGCAACACCGCCAGCAACAGCAGCAGCAGCAACAGCAACTATCGAAACAGCTCCAGCTGCACCTACCGCAGGAGGAACTGTCGGCCATACAGGAAAAACCATCAGAACACGTCCAAATCCATTGCCAACCGGTGGGATCGGCAGGAGCGACGGTACCGCGGCTCGATACGCCGGGTAAACCGCCAAAGGACGGATCGGGAAACGGTGCGCCAGTGTCCTTTTCCTTTTACAAGACAATCAATACGGTGATCAAAAGCAGCCGCAAAATAATAGTACGCGTTTGCGAAGTAACCAATGTAAAGACCAAGCTCAAGATGTTCAATCTCTACTCGACGATGAACAAGCGCAATGGCGCGGACGATAAGGAAGCGAAGGAGGTCGAAACTACCGGGCACGATCGGTTCTGTCAAGAGCGACCCTCAAGGTAAGTACGATGTGGTATACCGGTACGATTACGTGCTGGTCACTGGAAAAGTTTCTCCCGAGTGTGAAGTTATCCTTGCAGAGCAAAGGAGGTGAAAGTTAAACATAGTGCTCCAGTATACAAGAAGGGCAGGAGAGTCATTTGCGATTAAAACAAACGGACAGTTTGACGATTTTTACCATAGTTAAAGTGCTCAAGATGTTAGTGATACTTGGTTGAGACAATAGGGCTAAAATGAATCTTAGGAAAAGTACGATTGCTGTGAAAATTCCATAAATTTAAGCGCATTATTGTACAATCTGTTTCGCAAGGGTTTGTGAGATAAAGGACGTACCGGAACTCTTTTAATGTGCTAATATCGGTGACTTATTAATGATAATTATTAAGCTATTTTTATTAAACTTGACAACACTTTCTATAGTGTATACTAATGAACCTCCGACAAAAGGAGTTTAATTTTAAAAGAAACTGTGCATTAATTACTGCAGCTTCCAGAACCGCACTACTTCTTCCATCTAACAATGCATCCTTTGCATCTGCTGCACACCGGGAGAAGCTTACACCTTTCCCATTACCACCACCAACTTCCTCATTCCCTCCACTACCCACGGCACAGCGTTCGCACGATTGCTTATTAAAACTAAAATTGTGGTTTGCTTTTTTTCATTCTCTTTTTTTCTCTGTCTTTCTATTTCCCTATTCTTTGATTTCCAACTCCTCATTGCTCCAACTCCTTGTTGCATCGTTTGTTCCGATTATTTCTATGTGTCTACCTGTGTGCGTTTTTTCCTCTTCATTCTGTCATCTCTCGACAAAATCCTCACTTTACCACACGATTGCATCCGATTGCATCCGCATCCTGTTTAATTTCCTTACCTTACCTGTTTGCAAACTGCATCGCTTCCGTTCTGTCTATGCATGGTGTGGCCTGTCCGCGGAACTACTACCAACGAACGAACAAACAAACACACACACGCATACGTACGCGCGCTAACCTTCCCTAGGTCGAGCTACCGGCGGAAAAAAAGAAAAATGAGACGGGCTCAGTCGGCGGCCGAATTCCAGGAGCCGCGCACCGAGCCACCGCTTACAGCGGCCAGCAAACGCATGCTGTTCAGGTAATTGAATGCTTTCACCTTTCCAACCCACACCTTCATCCATCACTACCGACGTCACATTTGAATAAACTCATCTCATACTCCGTTGGTCCAAAAGAATGTGGCTTACAGATCCCGTTTTGTTCCATTTTGCCTTTGGCTTGCGCTTAATTGTTTCCCATCTTTATTGTGCAGCATCATAAGTTTTGTCCCTGGTTTTTTTTTTTTGGTTTGTGTTCTGTTTCATTTTATTCACCTCTCGCGCCAACCATTTACGCTTACCGCACGCGCCATTCTTCTCTTCGTCTTTCAGAGGTCGGTCCATCAGTTCCGAACACGACAACAACTCGGAAACCGAACATTCCGAGCGGTCGCCGCTGGTTAGCGCCAAGCTCGACTCGCTTGCCAAGTTCCTCTTCAGCCGGAGCCTTCTACAGGATAATACGAGCGCGGCCAAAGAGAACGAATCGCCGACAAGGTTTCTATGCCCTTCATAATACTCCATACCTACTACTTCTTCATGCTACCTACCTTCTACTACTACTACTACTACTACTAATACTACTGTTACTACTACCACTTCTACTACCGCTACAACAATATTCAACTGTGCCCTCTACCATACCGTAGCAACTTTATCAATTTTCTTTATTGTTGGTTAATGTTCTGTATCTGCATTTCGATGTATACATGCACAGATTACTCGTACACGAATACATATACCTTTACTATTCCCATTCCTAATAACATCCTGCAGTAAAGAGATTTCATCCATGTGTCTAGTTGACAACATATGCAATTTGCCGATACCTTGACCGTTGCTTAATGATAAAAAACAGCTCGAAGGCGAATTGTATACTTCTCTCTATCCTCTCGACTGATGAGCCTAGAAGTATGCAATCCACATGACAATTGTATCGGGATTGTCATAGTTTTCAAATTTCTCAGTTTATTTGTGATGATTCGTCATGTTTTATTGTTTCTATTGCTTAGAAAAAGATTAAATTAGGCATTTATTTTTGTATTGCTAACCCCAGAATTCCAAGCTTTCCACTGAATTCTTTTATAACAGTACCACGTACAACCGTATACAGCCAAACTAATACACATGTATCGCGTATCTCATACATTTAGCGTTGTGTTACCATGCACAGCAGATCATTCATTCTAGAAAGATCTTTTCATACCTACAAAACAATGAGAGTCAGCACAATCCGAACGAACTAAGGTCAAGAATTTGTGTATATTTGTTCTTCACTCTGTGCACTCTTATTGTTTGGCATTTATTCCCAAAGAAAAACAGACCTCGCTTTCTTTTTATCATCAATTTCCTTGTTTCCTTTCCACTTGAAAAGTATTAACCTAGTACTAGTTGCTATAACAATAAATTATGAGTTTTATTCTAAGTTAATAGGTTTTTTGTTATAGTAGCGGTAGCCTTCATGATTTTATCAGAGGAAATTTATATACAAATGATAAAATTGATCTATTAGCATTAAAAATGACTAATAACATAGATTAAAGAAGTTAATATAAAAAAAACATGGTGCTATGGTACAAGAACTTCTTCTTTTGAGATGAAGTTAAACGCTCTTTGGTAGCATTCGAGTGTGTAGTTTAAAGCTGATGTTGAAAGTCGGTTCGTCGTATCCCGCTAAAATTAATCATTGCACATGATAATCGCATAGCATAAAGAATGAAAACTTGTTGCTATAAGTAGTGCCACACAGCAAAAATTACCCAACGAACGTGGAAATATTTTACCTTAGCTTTTTTTTTTTCAACGGTTGTGCAGGCAAAGAACAAAAGAATCTTTTATTTATCTTTCAGTAAATGATAAATAGAAGCACCCAGAAAAGTTCACATTATTCCAGTCCTTGCTGCGCAAACGGACGGTTCGCAATTTTCTCGCTCAAGTAGAAACACGTTTCCTTTTTCCTAACTTCCCTAGCGACTCGTCAGAATAAAAGCAGGTCAACAACTGGGTACTTCATACTAATTGGGATTCGCAATGTATTTGCTACCACCTCCATATAAATCGGCCTTCATCTAGAACCAACAACCCTTTTTTTTGTGTCCCAATCTTGAAATCTATCGCTAAAGTAAAGAAAGGCTCCCAGTAGCGTAACAGCAAATGATACAAATCGTGGCGAAAAGTTACACCACAGCGGGTTGGCGAATACGAATCCGTATTCGAGGTTGCCAGCACCTCGCCAGCAGCTAATGAGTCTGCTAGCACTCAGACATTGAAGTTGACTTCAGCTGACATTGGAGAGAATTCTTGTACCTACGTGCACGTTTGCTTGATTTTGGAAGAAAAAGTTCTCATCCGTGCGATAGAAATTCGCCATTCCATTAGGGAGCGTTTCGTGTTACATTACCGTTACCATCCGTTGCCTTGTTTGTTTCCCGTTCATCTGTTCCGAACAATTATCTGTATCGCATTTTACTTCAACCTTCTTTCATGTTCATTTTGTTTCGTTTCAACGAAACTTTCTTTCTTTTTATTTTTCAAGCCAGTAGAAAAATGTGTAGCTTCCACTCCATAATTGAAAGAGTAAATGTGTGATTATGATTGAATTAAAAACTAAACAAACAATTCAAACAAAACCCCTAACTAAATATAAACACAAAAAAATACATTCCCTGAAACGAAAAGACCAATAAGTACAGTTAATCAACAGTAATGATATTAGTGATATGCTTAGCACTAGATAATCCGCCAACCCAGATTGTTATAATGTAAGCCAATCATTTAAGAGACAATAAAGTAGCCCACTAGCGTGTGGTCACAAAATTAAGCGATTCCAAAATTTCCTGGTACACCGGATTGCCGTAGATGTCATCGACAGCTACTCCGTCCGATGTCAGTTGTCAATTGAACTGTCAAAAAATAACTACTAACCCAATACACTTCCTACACGGAAACATACTGTCAAACTATGTTGTGGGAAAGTATTTTTTGATTTTTCAACATTCAAACACACGTACACTCTCACACA
Organism: Anopheles culicifacies; assembly: GCA_000473375.1. Taxonomy (NCBI): domain Eukaryota; kingdom Metazoa; phylum Arthropoda; class Insecta; order Diptera; family Culicidae; genus Anopheles; species Anopheles culicifacies. The sequence continues at coordinate 85,160 of AXCM01000140.1, forward strand.
ATTGAAGAGGAAAATTGAACTTTAAGCACGCAAAGAAAAACAATATCAATCCAATACTATGCACTTACCCTGGTGTATAATGGCCACTAAGCAAGATGCAGTTCGATAATGGAGTGCCATTTGTTTTGTGTTTACATTGCTCAGGTGAAGCATTTGCTTTGACGTTTATTATTGTATGTGTTTTTGCTTTATTCATTCTTATTTTTCCTCTTCACATCTGTCTTATTGTACGATTCTTAGCTATTTTCTCTGTCACTCTGTCACGTCTTCTATATTCTCTCTATATCTCTTTAATTCCTATTTCATTCATTCTCATTTGCAACACTCTATTATATGATTGCGTTTTAACTTTCTAGAGTTCACTTCTTTTTCTAACTCTGTCCTATTTGCAATCGGTTTTCTATTTTAATAGAATTATTTCGCTTCTACTTCTATTCTTAGCGATTAGTGGTTACTGCTATTTATTAGGCGCTACTCTACTACTGGTTACAGTTCAATTGTAAGCGAATGAATAACACCACACTGTCAGTTTGGGATCCAAGGCTAGTAATTCGCCTTGTGCAGTCTGTCATTCATACCACTTTCCATGGAAGTCAGCGACTTCTTGAGTCCTTCGGGAACGGGTAATTTAATGGTTTTTCCTTCCTTCCTTGCTTTCTTCTTATCTCTACATCTAACCATTCATCCATTGCATTGTTTCCTATCCGTTTCGCTGGCTTTCCCATCGTACATTGCATACGGAAAGTGTATACCTGGCTTTCTCACTTGTTGGAAAGCATCTATTTATTCGTTACAGTTTGGCACTCCATCTGGAAATAGGCAGTAGCACGTTGTCGGTAGCCAACTGTATGAATATTGCATTACTTGCTCGGGATAACTTTCACGCTAATCTTTTCGCTTGAGTTATATTTATATCTCTGTAGCCGTTGTGCGTTCCTATGGCTGACAGGCTGACTTACTGCACGTCTCCCATTTCCACTCCACGGAGGTTGTCCATTATCAATTTGGTGCGAAACTTTTGCTCTATCTGTCAGTTATACCACGCCATACCTTGTTGTCCTTGTTAAACGTCAAGTGCATATTCACTTTCCTCGTGTCCCAAACGTTTGGGACTGCTGTAAAGCATTTTATGCACGATGTCGTTCTTTACTACCCGTTCTTCTCGCTTTAACACGTTCTATATTTTCATTGTTATACCTTCTGACTAAACCTTCTATTGCATTGTGAACTAAGTGTTGATTCAATATTGTTAATTTGTAACTGAAAACCCTTTCTGTGTATCAGTGTGTATTTATATCTGTTTGAGATGATTTGCTTGATTTATTTACTCTCAAACCCCATCGAATGTATGCTGTTATTATGCTCTCCTATTCGGTGTTTCCCTACTGTTAGTGTGTCGTGTCAAGAAACCTCCAAATAATGTGAAACATTCATCGATGGCTCTTAGTAATCGTTACGTTCACAAATATCTTAACGTGTTGCAGAAGTACTTCGACATGGTCAGAAAAAGAGTGCTATTATCTTGCCATCCAGTCCCTGAACGAGGTACTGAAATCTCAGTCGAGACTCACAGTCTCACTTATCCGTTTCTCAATCTATTCGCACATAGAATACACATTATTTCCTTTATCAGAACAGTATAAAAGAAACAAAGCCATGCCATCGGCAGACAAACGAACACCCATCAATAATGACTTACCACCGGAAAAGCCATGCAACCGATGGAGGCGCCTGGTCATTGTCACCATAAGACATCGACCGGCTGTGTCTGCGACTCTTTGTCGACACTAATGCGATTAAGCGAAACGCTTTGTATCGTTGCTAGCGGAATACACGTGGACTTTGGTACTGCACCGCACCAAAGCCCATTGGTTATAGACAGTGCTCTGTGCCACATGCAATTACTGAACTGCCAAAACGCACGTGGCCCTATCATTTCAAACACAAAGCAAAGCTCATGATGTGGCACCTCAATGTATGTAACGGATGGGAGGGAAGGGAGAGAAACAGCTATGGAACTCATTGTTTCAGCTGGGTCGTAGGGAATTTCCAAGCAAAATAAAAGATTCGCACCCGCCATCATCGTCATCGATTATTGTGTGGAATGCTGAATGTTTGTACACCTTTCCCCCACTTTTCCGTTCCGTACTCTGGTCCCGGGTGGTTGTCGAATCTGTCGCTGTTTACTTTCCATTCTGAATTTCGTCTAGTGCGCATTATTTTCTGTACATAGTCCAGCGCTCGCTAGCGTCCAATTAGCTCGCACGAATTAGTATGCACTGACGGGCTAGGCGTCAGAGGATATGTTTGCCAGAGTTTAAATACCGCTGCATATGTTGCATAGCCCACAGGTTTGTATAGTCGTGTTCCAGTGTTGTTGCATTCAATATTTCAATATGTTCGTTTTTCTATAGCGTTTCCATTTAGTTTTTCTTTCTATGCTCCATCCAACATATCAACTAGTGATTTCTTAGTGCTGTGGGGAAGATATAATTAGGAAGGGAGGGAGCTACGGGAAGCATGGGAGGTGGGGTTTTAATGGGAGGGAAAAAGCATACTAGATGGGAGAAGCCCCCCTGTCTTTGGTGCTCCATTTTTCCTACTAACCTTGATTTTATGATCCACTTGTACTTTGTCTCTCTAAATGTAGACACAGCGTGCGCTACCAGCAGTATACGGCTCTGGACAGTGGTATCGGGGCGCCAGATCGCAGTCCACGAGAGCGAGCGGCAAGAGAACGGGCGTATGCCGCATGCCAAGAATGGCTACAGAACACGGGCGGCCGGTACGAGTCCATCGCACACCTAGATGACATCGGGTCGCGCTCGAATAAGCACTGGTTCTTGCTGAACGATTGCACGGTACGCCTCATCACCAAACTAAGCCACCAACTGTGTATTGTCCTTCGATCACACATTGTAGTATCTTACGTTCGATCTCGTACCGCCCGCAGATACGTACCGATCGGCTTATGACGCTGCTACCATTACCTCCCGATTGTATTGCCTTAGAAGAGTTGCCGCCCTCCGAATGTCCCCAAGGAGTGCTGATGGAGCTGCTCGGCTCGCTGCAGCATCCATACATTTATCCGGTGCTAGATCTAGGTTTTTTCCCCTCCGATTCCCACCAGTACACCAGCCTCGTGATGCCATTCAATCCTCGCGGTAGTCTCAAGGATCTTATCTACAAGGTAACGCGACTGGCAGCAAATGGAAAACATCCGATGATGGTAAGAGTACTAATTTTCCTACACTCTTGTATCTTTTCGCCGCTGAATGTTTTTAGTCTCAATGGAACGAACCATGGAGTCGCAAGTACACGCGAAAGTCTACCTGTTTACCCTTGTCCCAGGTACAGAGACTAGGGCGTCAAATTCTGGAGGCACTGCTGTTCCTACGCGAGCGCGGCATTCCTTCGCACGGTCATCTACATAGTGGTAATGTCATTCTGCAGAATGGAGTCGCACGGTAAGTTTTTGCATATTCTCATACCTTTTTTTTTGGAGAAATCTACGAAACAATCATTTACGAAAAAGATCAGGAACTCAAGGGTTTTAATCTTATTTTCCATCTTCAAGCGTTTCCATTAGTCAAAGGTAGATAAACTTAAAGAATGATGTCTACCAGACAAAACATTCCGGGTGGACCGGTTCGTAAGATGCCTATAGGACCAAAGTCCCATCTGGACCGTTTTTCCTTACATATAACTTACTATCCTGTTGCGGAAATATAAGTCAAAGATGCCAGAAAAGACAGGCCAGATCCACTCAGGTTGTAGTAACACTACTTGTTATTGTACTTGTATAAATAATTGTACTTAGAATTGTACTTGTTCAAAGCCCAAAATGCAACAATGGTAGCTTAAAAAATGAAACACAATTCTAATATAAAAAAGGCAAAAAAGGCGAATAAATCTCTTTGGGAAATAAGTTGAAAATTATTTTTCCGTCTAACCACCCAAGCGCTGCTTACATCCTCCTTTAGGGATGTTTTCAATCACACCAACGTAACACGTACCACTAACGTCTGGACGTAACACGAGCCATTCAACTCAGATGTACCTTCAATTGAAAAACTTTTCAAATCAACCAAAGTTCAATGTACACCCGTTCCGGTGACGAAACCGACAAGTGAATCCAACCCGTTACGGGCACATTGTTCATAGTCGACATGCGACATGCTACTATGCACACCAGTTTTACGATGTCCAACCATTCTCCTCCTTGCAACCCGTTGCACGTACACTGCCGCAATGGTCGCTCGTTCATTTTGTCAGATCGACCGTCCGAGTGCCAGGAAGTGATCTGTTAAAGTGTTGCTTACACATACAAACACGCGCAAGGATATAGGCACTGGTAGGATCGGATTTCCACCCGGAATGGGAAGTTTCCGAGCTCATAACCATTTTCTACCCGTGACCAAACTCAACGGTATCCATGCGTTGGACCGCTTCCATCACGCGTATTCTATCGCGTTGAACAGCACACATTACGGATGACGTTAATGTGACTTCCAATGCATCGGATGTCAACGTTTTACCAGTTACACAAATGTGTATGTGTGTGTGTGTGTCAAACTCAACGGAAAGGCTTTGACAAATGAAGCTTTTGATGTGCAAAAGGAAGGAAAAGCGTAAGCAACACATTGCCTTTGAAAGGCGCCTATGCGTGTAAGTGTGCCATCTGAAAAGTATGAAATTGAAACCGAATGGACAAAGCTCAAACAGGTTGCTCCCTGCTGGGGACAACAGGTTTATTTTTCTTTATATTATAGAAAATACAATCCTTTTTGCAGCCTCATCAAACTATAAGCGATACAATCTAAACGACTTACCGAAACGAATGTTTATTGTTGTGAGCCTTGATTCCATAGTCCTAAAGTCATTGATGCATGAAACGGACATTTACCAACAACACTTTACCTCAATATTAGGAACTCAATTATCACAAGAATCAGTGGTACAGAAAATTAGGATCCTTCCTTTTTTTCAGATTTTAGCCCAATTTTACGGTACTGGGGATGAACTCCCGTAGACCACTAGCTCTAGAGACCTCCCACACATTTTGTTAATGCACAGTTACTACATCGTTCTTAAATATGACGTAGTTATCTTAACTACCGAGGATTCTCAATAGCAATTTGCTTCGCTTGCTCGCTACTTCGATAGGTTATCCGGCTTGGAAAATGGACTACTTGGATTGAACTCGCGCGTTAACGCCGTCATCTGGGCACGTTCCGCACCTGACATCGATAATATCGACGTCATCTGTTTCGGTCACCTACTGTTCGAGATGTGCGCCGGATATGAGCTGACATCACCACAGCCAACACCAGGCCACTATCAGCTCGATCTTGAGCGATATCCACAGGTATATTCATAGAAGTACCCTTATATAAACTAAAAGCGCTAATAACACATTCTGCTACGCATGTCCCAATAGGTGGTCGATGTGCTTCAAATGATCTTCGAGTCGCCGGATGGCCGCTACCCTACGGTGGAGGAGCTCGTGCTTTGTGATATTTTCCGCAATATCGATTTAAGAGAAATGCGAGGAACATGTGTGCCTGTACGTATACTGCACGGTGCCATCCACCATTCCACCATAATTAGATGTTCCTTTCAACATGTCGTATCGCCTACGCCTTCTTTTTCTTTGCCACAGTCCTTCAAACACGGTTTGAGCAGCTCCACACTGAGCTTACTGAATGCGGTTCGGCGTCGCCAGGGAGCCATCCTGAGTGGTTCGTATAGCGAGGGCAGCTCGCCCTGTACACCACCATCGACGCCACGTGATCGGAAAACCGGGTGTGTAGTTTATGTCTAATCCACTGTCAGCTTCTGGCTCCACTCCATCATCACCTTCCATCATGATCTTCAAACCACAACTACTACTACTACTACTACAACTTTGCATCACCTTTCGAATCACACTTTGTCACCTCATTGTCACATCTCTTTCTTTCTCTCTTTCTTCTTCCTCTATCTTTCCCATACGCATATACAAGCAAGCGACCGAGACGTCGACGATTACTACCATGACCGGAAAATAAAACATGCATTCATTCACACAACGCATTCATTACCCAAACGCTCCATCAAAGACATCGCTCATTGAAATCGTAGCCATTATGTTCCCATTTTCAAACGACATCTTATGACAGATTTAACAGGATAGAGTGTGCAATTGTTTTACATTCCATTTTATTAGCAACGGTTCTGTTAATTAATTTTCAGTTTAAAGCCAACATGATGCTTTGTTGCTTGTTTTTTTTTTTCGTCTGATTAGTAGCTTTTTTCTATTCTGAATTTTCAATACAGACACAGTGCTCTTCTCGATGCGGTTCACCGATATATGGGCTGCGTCTTGCTCGCTCCTTAAGCTATGCAATATTGTTTGAACACTGACGTAACTGGCATAACTTTGGGAGCTTCTAATGCAGGGAACAGCTCCTCAGTAAACCGCCTAGCCGAACCCATTCACTGAGCATCTCTTTTCAAACACATGTTCAATTTTTGCGACTACTTCTGCAGATTCATGTGCGTTATTTGTCATCTGAACAATTTTTTATCATTTCTTGTTCTCAACCATCAATCACGCTCTCTGATACAAAATCTAATATTTAACTGTTGTATGTCTTTGTCACCCGATGTTATGCCAACAATACACAACTTCTACCACCACCAACAACTACTACTACAATCTTAACCAACAATACTAACAATTGCCAACACAAAAACGTACTCCATGCTCTGAAAAATCCTTTGACTTTGAAGAAAGCAGAAAACGATGTGAACCTTCCCAACAATGTATGGATAGTGAAATCCATGCAGCCGACAGTACTGCAGTACCCTACTACTTCCAATCTACGTGGAAATGAAAAGCTATGAGGTCATTTGTTAGGAAACAGTTCACTTCAAAATTATAAACGTGCTATTAATGCTTTTACTATCATGATCTTCGTTCATCACCATCACTACATAGCCAAATAAGAAACGTATAGACAACCTTCTTTTTTTCTAAAATGATCAAGCTCGTCAAATTCACACGTGGTGTTGTGTGGTAAAAGAATCCCTTACTATCGAACAATAAACACATCTTATCAGATGTATGCGCTTTCCTCGACAAGGCTTAACCCACTAGTTTCTGATGAGATGCAAACTCAAAACAGCATAGAGTAGAGTTATGAACAAGAAACAGAACACAAAATTGTCGTTCCAAATCCCTGTCCATCCTTTCCCCGCACTTCATCTACTTTCGCGACAGCTGGGACACTCCGCCGAAGTACTCCGATCTCGTCCCCGATGATGTAATCGACAGTAAGTAAAAAGAATTCAGAAAGCTAAAACATTAAGCAACATACGCAAACAGACATCAACACCCGAAATGCATAGGCGAAATTCAGCGAGAGCTTCTTCCCGTTTCATAAACACTGGACGCTTGAATTATTCCCGTTCGGTTGCGTGTTTTTCCGTTCGAATTGGAACCTTTGTTTTTGTACAATATTCGTTTGGTTTTGTTGCAATTCTGTTGAATCCATTACTCGAAGATGGCATTGTTAGGAGAAACAATTACAATCCGTTACAGTAGTAACTTTTGTCATGCAGATGCACATACTGCATACTTTTAGGCGTATTCATTTACACCCTTAACTAACGCCTCAGCTGATGCAATCTGTATGACAAAATTACTGTTTTATTATTTCGTTAATAACTGATTTGCATTCACTAACAACGCTGTACAGAGAGGAGTTGCTTTTCCTTCTCATAGTCTACCAGGTCGATGGTCTGTGAGTAAGCAGATAAGGAGCATTTGCATCAGTAGTATTTGCGGAATGCTACAGTAGTGTTCTTTTGTATTGTGTTAAAACCACATTCTCTACTATTGTCATAAGCATACACAGTTAAACTTTCTTACCACACACGCTCATACACATCGTAGAACAGCAGTTTATTGAGCGAACACAAACAAATTCGTGATACGACACTCGTCGTCACGCTAAGAAAGCTTTTCACCACACATCGTATGCTTTCTTCCATTTTCTTGTTCGAATCTTCGTTCTTTGTGCCATAATTCTTTCCCATTTCCTGGCGTTCCTCTTTCTTTTCGACAGCCTTTTTACCCACACGCAATACACACACACATACACACACTTTCTTCCAAAGACCACGGCATAACATCGGCATGAAATCGGCAAGATGAGCGTGCATCCTTTCATTTCTTTATGTATTTTGCTTATGTTTGCATCTCGCGTTTGCTGTTGTACTATTTTCTATTTCATTTCAATAGATTGTTTCATGTGTGTGTTACTAGCAAGATAAGGTTGATTTTATTCCTTAATTCTCTAGTACATGGTGCGCAATGCAATATTACAGAGGTTTTGTGTTTTGCTTACGATTGCACAATAGTGTTTTTTAGACCCGTGGCGTAGTTAACGTACGCATCGTTAAACAAATCTGTTCCACCATTATTGAACAAGGCCTGAAACAACAAATACAAATAAAGTCCATCCGTCAGTCAATTGACAGCCGTTTGGCGTAGCAAAAAGTGCTGGAAAATCTGCGTTTTCATGACTCATGACTTTCATCATCCTTACCCAATCATATCACGCCCTTCATCTTCTAACCGTCCTTCTGCAGGACATTATGTAAACATGAGTGTGTTGTTGTGTACTTCGGTTCGTATTTGTTATGTTATTTCTTATTATTTTCCACACGTCTCATTCGTGATTCGCCTCTTGCCATGGTGGGCACGGGGGGGCTTTACGGGCAAACATCAACAACGGGCTTCTCTCCATCGTGCATATCGGAATTGGGTCCACGATTCAATCGTCCACGCTGGCATCTTCGATGATCGATCCCCACACGTCAAAACACACACGCCAGCTATTACCATCAAGTTCATTACGATGAGTTCGAGTTTCGTTTGGCCTAACGAAGCAGATACGAATTCTTGTTGCGGTTCGATCGGTGGCCGTTTTTTCTTATACTTTATGATTATTTTCTTCCTGAAACGCTTCATCACGCTTCCTTACACGATGCGTTCGGGAGGAACCGGAGCAAGGGGAGGCATTATTTTTTGCAAGCCATGCCGACGCATCGACACCAGCCTCATCCATGAAACGGCACCAGCTGTTGCTTGCCTTTGTTGCTGTTCGCTCGTAAAGACGATAGCCTTCATAACAAATGGTTACGCCGATCCAGCTGACATGATCCTCGATTTCTACCATAGAAAACACGCAAACTTTCACTTCTGCTCCGAAAAACAAAAACAAACAAACGAAGGAACGCGTGTACACACGCCGTGTGGCAGTTTAGTTATCTAGTTTACAGGGTTAACGTAATTGTGTGTCTGTGTGTGATTGTAGTAAACTAGAAATGCATTGCCCTTTGCAAGCAATATTTCTTGCTTTAATACAAGCAAGAACTACGGTATATTCGCCGAAACGTCATCTCCGAGCTACATTTGGTTTAGGTAAGACTGCGAAACATATTCTCTAGTCCCGGTGATAATATCCTTGCTCTCGAAAATGAAATGTTACACCCAAAGCACTACCTTGTTACGGTACAAAAACAGACTGATTGCTGAAGTTTAGTTGAAATGCAAACTGCATACATTTAGGCGCATTTTCATAGCTACTCATAATGCCATAAGTTGTGCAATTCGCAATCACTAAAGTGTTTGGTAAAGAACATGTTTGCTTTTGGGCCTTAACAAAGTCGTCACACGTGTCACCAATCAATGGCGCTAGAGCTAGCCATCCTCCTTGGTATCCGATACAAGCTTCAACGTACATTCCCTACTCTCGTCCACTACTTTTTTCCTTAACTGACTCGGACCAATCCTCGGCAACCTGGCTTCCTGGAATTGCTCACAAATAGTTCCATTTATTATGTACTGCTATCTTCCAAAATTCCGATAAACAGTAATGTGAAAGGTATAGATATCATCCCTAACTCCGTTGGTCAGCGTGTGGAGCCGAAAGCTAATCAGTTCAATTTAGTTCCTATCTGCTTGTTCAGTTCTACTGCTGGTTCGGTCGGGGCGCCGGTGTCCTTGACATAGATATTCCTATCACTGCCGTTATCATGCGTGTTTCTTCACACGAGCTTTACCTGGACGCATCATTACAAAAAGCGCCCAACGTTATCATATTTGCTTCATTATCGCTGTGTAACGTTCGCGTATTGCTACAATGCATAAGTTGAGGTATAATTCAATTTCGGCTAAACGTGTTGTTCTCATCGACATTACAACTGGATCGTTACCATTTCCACCTTCCCTTAGGGCTTTTTTACTAAATGAGATTCGAACCAACTGCTTTACTCTACCCCGAATGTGTCATCTCGGTGAAGTTCTTGCTTTGTTCAACATATTTTCTTCCTACCCATGTCCAGCGTCAATGCACAGCGTCTCGCAATTGTACGTAGAGAATATGCCTGATAATGTCCGAATACTTTCCACAGCTAGATTACGTTCTGTATGCCAACTTCATTAGGTTCTTCAAAATAGACAATTCCATTCCAATGCTAATAGATTCCGTATGATGATATGGACTGATTCGTAGTTGTCCATTCATCACCGTAATCCGTACAACGTCACCGTTCAAGCATCCATTTGTTTTAATCTCGTAGTTTGATTTGATGCTGCTTTCTTCACTTGTTCACTAGTTCGCTGTTTTATTTTGCACATATACACGCAACCACACATACACTGCTATTCATACATACTACTAGGCCAAGCTCTATCCAGTTACTGGCACCATACTATTGTGTGTTGTACTGTGTTGTCATGTGTGACGTTGTACGTTGTTCGTGTGGATTTATCTATATCGTCCCGTTCGGTCTTTTCCTTCGTCCTTTTCCACTACAACCCCAACCATCACTACCACCACCACCACCATCGCTGCACAACTGATGGAAATCTCCTTTCCTGCCATTAATCCCACTCCCGTGTCCGTATCGAATCCGTCTTTTTTCTTTATAGTGATGTAGAATCCTCCGATCTGTCTAGTAGTGATTCTGAAGATCTGTTAGATGAAATAGTTATAGCGTCAGCCCGCATCGACGATCCATGCCATTACGATCCACTGAGCTCGCCGATACATTACTGTGACAATAATGTCCACTCGGACGACAACAGCAATAGTAACAACAACACAATCATTCGTATAGATTCGATCGAAGAAGCTTACGGGGCCGGCACGTCAGCCTCGGGGGCATCGGTGGGAGCGGTTGCGGGCGGTTCGGGCGGATCGGGTGCCGTCAACCTCAATCCGTCCTCCGCGTACAAGAACTCCAAGTCGCGCCGAATGGAGTACAGCCGGCGCGGTATGATACTCGGGCTCAGCAACCCATCGCAAGACTCCGCGTTCGGTTCCATGACGGACGGCGAATCGTCCAGGGCGTCCAGCTTTAAGCTGAGCAGTTTCGCCTCCATGAACTCGCCGATCGACGAGGGCGTTGAAGATCTGCTGGTAGAACAGGGGGCTGCCGCTACAGGCGACAATCTTGCAACCACGTTTGCCAACATGAAGTACATCGATTCGACCGGTTCGTCACCCTGTCACGACTATCACCACCACTCGCAGTCCCAAGTGTTGCCTCAATCTTCGGGCTACAATGCAACAGGGCCGTGTGCTGTGAGCAGCTCCCGGACGGAACCATCGATCGCTTCCAGAGATATCTCACCGAGTCGTTCGAGGTTCCTGGAACCACCCAAACTCGTCATCAACAATCATTCGTCGTCCACGACGAACTCTTCACTGTGCTACACACTTTCACCGTTGCGCAAGTGTGCCACTACTGAGGTCTTCTCGCAGAAGTACCGAGTGTCCTCGTTCGAGGACATGTCGTACAACTCCACGCGCAAGTCAATCAAAAACACCAGCCGGAAGATCTTCCGCTCGTTCGAGGAGGAGCGACGCATCGATTCAGCCTTTATGCCGATTGATACGTCACGCCCCCAGCCACCCCGACCAGTGGGACAGCTGCAACCGCAACTGTCTTTACCACCGATGCTGGCCCCACCGACAACGCCATCTCCAAAACACGTACCGTCGCCAGTATCTCCATCGAGAAAGAACCACGCGTCCTATCAAAATCTGCACACGATCGTACCCACAGCTCGAGAGCGCGGTCTTCAATGGCGCAGCAATTTGATCAAATCAAACGAGTGCCTGTTTGAGACGTCCTTCAACTGTGTTCCCATTGCACACCAACAGCAACAGCACTCACATCAGTTCCGCTCCGTTTCCAGTTTCTCGAGCGGTGGGCCTCATCCGGAGTTGGATCGTACGCTCAGGACTCACGGTTCACAGGATCTACCGACAACCGAAAGTGGCAGCATTGCGGAAATGAGTTGTGATCGCTTCATACTTACCCCGGAACCACTGCCACCCGGAAGTCCCTGCTGTACCTCCTCCGTGACGTCCACAACGACCTCTTCGCCGGCTGCATCGCTCACCTCGACAAGCCGCATGCGCCCGAATCGAACCGATCGGCAGCAACTCTTCTCGCTGGCACGATTCAAGCACAGCACAATCTTGGACAGTGTTTCCATCGAGGACTTCTCCTCAGAAGTTTCACTGCGGGCTGCTACCGGACGTTCTAACAGTCCCGCCAGCCCGTGCCGTAGTGCAGCCAGTGCCGCTTCATCATCTTCGACCGGCGAAGGCGCTACACAGGAGTTTGAGGTTAAACCACTCTCTTCCGATATAACCTGTACTTCAGATGCTTCGGATACGGCCAGTGAAGATGCAACGAGTGTTAGCACTACGGACACTTCCTTACTGAAATCCCCTTTGCCGCAACGATCGTCCAATGCGGACGGCGATTACAATCGACATAAGCATGCACCGCGAGACGTACGCCAGTACCTGGATGATGCTGCCGGCAGTGATGATTTTGGGAGTGGCAATGAGGAGAAAACGCCGCTCCTGGATGGGATGGAGCTGTCACCGATCTCGCCAACAGAATCGGAACAAATGTTGTGATAATATTTGGGCACGATCGGGTGTGCAAGCCGCTTTTCCGATGACTTCGGTGACTCTGTTCAGGTCGAGATACTGCTGTAGAGTGGAACGCTCTGGCTTCCCTAAGGTAGTTTAAACCGGTGACGGATGGAGGAGAGCAGAAAGAGATAGGGATGGTGATTGACAAAAAAACGAATGAAACAAAACAGGTCTTTTTAATAGCAACATTTAGAGAAGAATGTTACATTTTATTAACCTTTTCCTAGACAAAACAATCCCAAAAATATTCCTGCAACTTGTTGCAAACAAGTGTTTTCCTTCTAACAGCAGCAGCAGTAGTTGTAGCAGTATTGATAGCAAACCCGTGGGTTCGATTTTAAGAAATTCTTAGGACGTGCAGATTCCGCAAAGCGCGCAGAATGGACGACCGCTGGTCTGTTCCCTGCCATACAATACAGGCTACTGTACAGAATATGTACTGAGTTTTACAGTAGAGTTGCAACCTTTTTTAGCGTAGTCAACTTCAAGTAAAGTATGACATTTTACATTCAGATACAATGAAACAGGGATAGAGCGCTAGCGTCTAGTTTTGCTTTCCGTGCGCCATTCTCTTTGCCAGTACATACTATATGAGAATCCTTTACTACTAAATCTTCTAAAGTAGAACAAATAGCATTTCAAATATTTCAAAAACCAAACTTTCTTCAAACACAAAATGTCTCCTCTTTCATGCGCATCACTACATTCCTAGAACCGTGCCGTACTCCCTTGAACAGAATAAGGCGTCGATGAGAAACCCGATCCAGGAGCTCAATAATACAGGCGTGAAATGTAAACCAAAGGAGAACTAAGAACAAACGTCAATCAACATAAAATCAGTATTTAAAACATAACGTTAATAGGAAGAGAGAGAAAGAACACGATACTATGTGTCACATAGTGCTTGTAAACAGCAGTATATTTTGGAAATCAACTCAACTTATTGTCGCATTGTAAGAACAGAAACGAATATGGCTATCCAATGGATCGAATGTGAAAAAATAAACCCGCTAGCTTCAACGATCACGTAGTACACGATCAAAATCGAGGAAATACAATGTTATACAACATTTTCTATCTAAAGGTAATGAAATTTCATTCGAACGACTTCATCCAGCGATGGCACCAATCGAAGACGCAATGTGATGTGGACTGGAAAAAGACAGAACGAATAGTATTAGGCTATATACATTCATACAATTATTTTAAACAACAACACAAACTTGGCTGCAAATGATCACTGACTGCTTCGAAGGCTCTTCGATCAGGACTCTTCGATCACGGAAGATCGCTGGATCGTAAAACTGCGTTAATGTAAAAGATGCTATATTAAGAGAGAGAGAGAGAGAGAGAGAGAGAGAGAGAAAAAATCGTAAGTCATTTCACGACCATAGTTATGTAAGAAACTAGCAAAATTGGAAAACAACTAACAGAAAAACAGAAACACTACTTTCGTTCCTTAGGTGGCATAGAAACAATACAGCCTGTATTATAATAAGCCAACCGTCGTAAGTAATATTCCGCATTACTCGAAACCTGTACACATTGAGGCCAAACATAAACAGAGTAAACGAAAGTGTTCGATACTATAACTAACGGAACATTCAAATTTTGATTAATCATTACTTAGTGAGTCGAGTGTAACACTTGTAAACAAATGTTTATTCAAAACCCTTTTTTATTCCTATGTTTTAAGCACTTGCTACGTGTCTCTATAAGGATAGAGATTTCCTTCATGGATGTTTCCTTTTCTTTGAATTTTGCACACTATCTTTATTGATTTTCGGTAACATAGAAACTTTCGAGGGATAATCAGTTCATCTGTACAAAGATTCATCATAGCGTAATGCAGCAGTGCAAGGCGAGCAGGCGGTATCGATCGGGCGTCTCATTCAAAAGGGCATAGATTGCTGTAACCGTTGATAGAACAATTTCAGAACCGTCCCTAAACATCACAATACCTTTTAGGAGTTAATACATTCGCACGTAAACAGGATGTTTGATTTCCAAGGTACTTGTTGAACGATTTACTCCTACTACCTACACACACACACACATGCACACATAAAGTTTTCAATTTGAAGGCTTAACAAAAGATGATCAAATTTCAGAGAAAGGCAACTTTATTAGGTACATGTGTAGCGAAACACTTAACACTTTAGAAAAAAAAACAGAAAAAATACTAAACTGCTCAATTGACACATACCAATAAGAGTACTTAGTAAACTAGAGACAGCCCACAATATATGGTTTTATTTTCATGGGTCCAATGCTAAACATCGATCGGTTTTCGTAACTGAGAAAAGCGGAATAATTGTAAGACGAAGCTAAGCATTTTGGTTTTACATCCTGTTACTGTAACCCGATCGTTTCATTTCATGCCACCACAGCCACACACAAATCCATCTTGTACAAGCTTATTGCAAAAGGGAAAATTCCACAACCACTACTACCCATATATACTTAAAAAAAAACAACAAGCAAACTAAGGTACAGCATACAATCAGTGAGAGAGGCCATGTTGGCGCAAGAAGAAACACATAATAGTTCATTAAAACTTCCGAGCTTGATCATTGTAGAAAAAAAAAGATTGAATATAACGTACATCCACGATCGCAGCAGATGGAACAAGACAACAAAACAACAGAAACATCTTATAACTGAAACAAAGTAGAATGTAATTATTGCCAACTGATGAACAAACAAATGATACCCAGCCTGAAGTGGCACATCAATAATATAAACGAATGGAAGACTAGCAATCAATCCAAGATTAGAAGATTCGATCAATAAATATGTCGCAGATACCATACCACTAACAATAAGCCGGAAAGTACGTATATATTACTTGTAGGAAACGAAGATTCATAACGATTTACTGTCTCGCAAGCTCATTCGGTTACATTCGACCCATGTTTGCGCAATACATCCCCCTTCCAGTCAAAAAGCTTTAAAACTCTCGTTTCACTAACCTTTCAGAAGAATCAACAAAAAGCAAACAGAAACATTACGTGCGCGTTTGTTCAAGGACTATAGAGAGCATAGCTAATGGTAATACAATTGTTCAAACTTTCAAAAAGTTCACTTTAAGTTTGGGCTCTAGAGCGGGGGTGCAAAATTCAACCCCTTTTCTTGCCCGCTCGGATCATCGCCAATTTTCTTCGCCCATTGCGAAGCCATATCAAAGTCCAAATTCAAAATGAATTCTAGCAATAAAATGGAACAAACTTTCAATTGTTCATTGTTTAGCTTATTTTCTGTTTCAATCCGAATTTTATAACGTTTCCATACTGTAAATCATTAGTAATTATATCAGACGGTTAGACGGTAAGTATTTTAATCGTATCGTATCGTATGATAACAATTTTTCTTTCTTTATAAAGTCTCACACCATTTACTTATTTTGGATTAACTTTATTCATATGTATATAGTAATTCATTTCATTAAAAAAAACAATAGAAAACAAAATAACATCATGATGTTTCATTAAACACTTATTTTTCCCTTTCACTGTTTTTCTCTTTCATTTTTCCGTTGTTTTGTGCTTTTCATTTTTGTTTTTTTCTTCTGTTTTCTCTTCAACTAGTTTTGTTTCAAATATGTACTTATTATAATAATGCGTTGGTTGTATACGGTGTATGCAATATTGGGTGTATAAGTATAGAGATATTGTATCAATAAACGTAAACGATACCCGATCGAAGGCTCTCACTTCCAATGTAAAGCAACAATTATCATCCACATTTCCAAGGAGTCGTGGGGTGGGGCGCAAATGCACACGCACACCGACACTTTACAGCTTTCTCCTTTCTATTGTAAATCCTTCGCGTAAGCATTTTTCGTTGATTGGGATCATGTTTTATTTCTGTAAACTACTACCACTTTCTAATGCTCTTTTATATCAGGTTAACTTGCGTGATTCACAGGGACAACACATCTACAATCTTGACTTGTCACTGTTGACTGTTACTTGCTCACCATTGCTATGGGAGGATTAACATGGCGTTTAACTGTTGCATCGTGAGAGCACCCCGTAGGGCACGCGCAATGTCACTACCACGCATGATACGTAAACGTTTCAGCAAAAATGAATGAAAGTGATTATGGCTCATTAAGCTTGTACTCTACATTGTTATTAAGTCTCGCTGCTAGAGAATTCGGTAATTTTTGTGTTGTTACATCATCATCATCATCACCGTCTTCAATGCATCTTCATCATTGAGCGAAGGATTATCATGATTCAGAACTTTCTGGCGAGTGGCCATCGGCAGATTGGCAACCATCGAAAGGTCGACGTACGTTCGTAAGCAACTACAGAATATCCCTCAGATCCCGTAATGATTACGCCACCAAAGCAAATATACAGAAGAGGTTACTTTGCCAGCGCCTTAGGGTAGGTCAGAAACAAACTGGGAAACTTATTATTTCATGTCACATTGGCTCGCCACTTTTTCGTGAGCGATGGTTTGGCACATCATTTTTAATTTTTGGTTATTACAAACGGTTTATTAGGTTGTTTACCGTTTGCCTTAAGGCGGCCAGATTTATCCTGTCCTATATGAACTGCGCGTATATGGGAAGAGGTTGGTTAAAAGGTGTTGGTTGTTGACGCTTATCGTGCCATTGGAAACATACTGTTGATCTCGGATGACCCAAGACTATTTTTAAAACACTAATTATGCATGTTTGGGTTTTTTCTGTAACCACAACGCAAAGCCGACCAATGCGCATTAATGAGCAATTTTGCTTCGTTTGTTCGCCGTCTCTGCTGGTGCCAGTCAGACGCGGACATGAACAAACTGCGGGAGAGTGCGGGGCGTTCATTTGGTTGCTTACGTCGCCAGTTTTTGTATTCCATCTTCAAACTGCCACACTAAATAACATCAAATGGCGAGTGAATATTCGTTGCACTTGATAGGATTTTAGCATTCATCACACGATACAACGCATGACTCATTTTGGTATTTTAGACTAATCTTGTAGCCCTGCTGTTATTGGTTGGCTTCCTCAAACTACAGCTAAAGAAGGGCTTCTAGAGTAAATACATTATTTGTCCTGTTGCTGTCGCTGGTGGACATCCATGTGCTATAGACAAACCAAACCTATTTGTACTTATTGACTGCTTGTGCTGCTTGTCTTTTTCTCAGTGCAGGACCCTTTCTAGCAGTTACCAATTATTTTCCCAAATCTTACACAAATATCATCCAGCCCAATTAACATAATTGTTCTAAGTGGCATATAAGATGAGCTTCCTACCTTTCATTATACAAATGGAAGAATCAACAGCTACCGTGCGTCATTCTAGCAAAACGAAACCTGTCCCTTTAGCCATAACCACTACAAAATTGACACTGATCGATTCGTAACAACAACGGTAGATATGCGCTGCGCGTTTGGAATTTTTTACTGGTCTTAAAGCCTTTCTGTTGAATGCTTTTTTGCTTTGACCAGTCGTTTCTATAGTCGGTAATAAAGCGTTTGTGAGTTCGAACAAAAATTAATATAATTTTCCCTGAACTCTCTCGCTTCAGAAATCAATTCTCCTTATCTTTCGTATCCTTTGTTTTGTCAAGAATTACTCGCAAAAGACACGAAAGAAAGGAAAACATCCTTATCGTTTTTAGGGTTCTGGTATGAAAATAAACAAACGAAAAGCTAACACTAATAGAACTAGCTCATTCCTACACAGTAAACAGACTACGGCTACAAAGGAAAAAAATGTGAGCTGATAAAATAAACCGTATTCGTTTTAACGAAAGTACATACATCTTCAGACAACGGAACGTAATGAAACATTTAAACAGAAACAATAAACGTATAAATTTAATGTAAAACCAATCAGCTTTGTTTTCTTTGATTCCGTTTCCAGCATATGCGTGCGTCATACGAACATTCAGTCTATATAGGACGAAAACAAGGAGCCACCTGCGAAGGGCGCACCCCCTATTCTCTCCCTGTGAGTCTATTCCCTATTATCCGGTTTACTTCTTTGTGTAGCAACATGTTTCCTCTCATTTCGCCTTTTTTGTGCCTTTGTGCTTCTGTCTGAGCTTTCTCAATGCCAGTGTGTGGCGGGTCCTTAAATTGCATAAATACTCTTCCTAACCATACTCTGCAGTTAGTAATGTTGTTTCGTCCCTCCCATCGCTAAAATCTACTTGTTATCGGCAAAACTTACATACTATCAAAACCACAGTAATATCATCCCTTCCCTAGACCTTACAGATCCACGAAGAAATCACAAATACAATGCACAATCAATGCAGGGCTGACGGTGCCCACCGTTTCGTCTTCCACGGCTGTGCTTGGCGTTGCAACATTGGGGATTTGTTGTTCGACGGTAGCTGTAGTATTGCTGGCGCTGCGTGTACTGTCCACCAGTGTGGCCAAAGCAGTTGACAGCAAGGCCAGTGATGGTGGCGGTAAGGCATCATCCTCTTGCAACAGAAAGTCACCATCGACGGTTGCATCTTGCAACACCAACAGTTCCCCCTCGAGTGGCGCCTGAAGCCCAGCAGCAGCCCGATCTCAGTTGCCCGTGCCGGTTGGTAGAAGACTGGCGCTGGCCGGGTTTGTCAATACGTACACGACAGCCTCGTACGTTGCCATCATGATCGCAGTGTTCGGGATCTGTCGCACAAGCTGAGTACCAAGACCACTGGACAGATAGTAGTGCGAAAGAATATGAAATATACGTTAATAAAGCAATATAAAGCATTTGTGCTAAATATTTACTTACCGGTAGAGGCCGGCTTTGCCTTCCTCCTTCCACACGGTTAGCAGTGTCTGCCAGAAGTTACGGTACTTGTTGCCCTCCTCACGCAGCCGAGTACGGGCGACTTCGTGCGGGTACGCCACCACCGATGCGATCGTCTTGGACGTAGCACCGGCTGCCATAAATTCCAGAAAGTCGCGTGACGTTTTACCACCCTCGCGTCCAGCGGAAGATTCTCCGGCGGAAAGGGCTTTTGCAGCCGGCGATGACTGACGTAGCTCCAGCTATATCGGTAGCAAAACAAGGAAGAAAAATATGGAGATTAGTCCAACTCAACGTTCTGTGATCGCGCAACCAATTCTCTTCTGCGGCAACGCATTGTTGCCGGTTAGCTACCAAGGCGTTTGTCATCTTCGAAACTCTTGCCCTATAAAGAAAGACACTTCGTATTGCTGCCCGTGTTTTTGATTTTCTGTGTGTACATGTATGTGTGTAGCGTGTCTGTATTGACGTGTGCAGTAGTACGGTGTACAGCGGACAACAGTTTCGAATGAGATGATCCACGCCTCAGCCCAGAAGATGGTAACGTTATGAGTATGAGCAAGAGTGTGTGGTAGGCATTCGCTTAATGAGTAGGAATTAATAAAGTAAATGTTAAGAGTAACTTGTTTCTTGTTCTATCGCGTCTGAGATTGCGTCTCAACACGAGCTACACGTGGGTTATAACATTCAGACTGACACTGACACGGCGGATGATGAGAGGCGGTTCTGAAATGGTACGAAACGATTACGTGCGCCCTTTACGTGGCAAAGAGGGTGGATGATGTTTTGGTTGAATTTGGTTTGCTGTTTGGGTGTAGACGACAGCAGAACTTAGCGAGGGAACTATCAGAAAGCCAAAGGAAATTCGATTATTCTCAGTATCTTTAAGCATTAGCTTCGTAAATATCCGGTAATTTTAATTTTTAATCGTTGCTACTCATACATTTTCTTTTGTTTTCCTTGGCTACAATTTGCACAGCATTCGGATTTCCCTTCAACAATCTGACAGTACCCAAAGCAGCTAGGAACTGGACACTACACCCATAGCACAACGATACCTTGGCCCATGAGGTTTGGACACAAGTCTGGAGAGGAAGCCAGAGCACACGCAGGAGGCGATGTTCTTCGCTGCTTTTCCTCTATCTCTCAGTTTTTGCCCCATCTTTCAATCTCTCCCTTTCTCTCCCTTTCTCTCTGTCTCTTGTCTGTTTGGGTGTGGGTCTCCGCAGCTTCACGTACGTACGAAAAGCATTCGACCTACAAAACTATGACTGAGTGTGTATAGGAGGAAATGTTTTGCCGCTGATTACAATTTACCGGGGATCTCTTACGCTTCTTGCGGTATACGGAATAATCACCGGAAATCCGTCGACACCATTTATTCTTCTTCCTTTCTCGACCCTGCGCTGTGGGTGGGGTAGGCATTTTGCACATTTCTCGGTATGGCTTGTTTGTTCGTATCCATCTTTTTTTCATTCTCTTTGACTCTCTTTCTTTTCCTCTCTTCTCTCGAGATGTGCCATCCGGAAGTATTAAAGATCACTCGCGCTAGAAGCACTAGCGTTAAGGAAGCATGCACCATCATGAAACCACGCAAACAATGACATGAACAACACACAGACACGATGATGGACGACGACGCCACAGGATGAGCGAGCGGACAATGTGAACGGCATAAAGCACACCGGAGGACTGAAGTGGAAAGAGAAGTGGCATTTGATGCGATTAGGGAGCTGCCGGTTTGGCCGCTTCGATACATACCAGTTTCTTTTTCAGAGCCTCATAGATGACGAAGTGGATCACCGTCTCCGAGATGCCGACGTAGCTGGCGGTGATGCCCTTGTAGAATCCGCGGACACCCTGCGATTCGTAAATGCGTCGTACGCACTCACCCACCGTCATCCGACCATTGGCATTGCTGTCCAGCTGCATTCGCGTCTTGATAAACCATATCGGATTGGTGGCCGTGGACGAAACGAATCCGGCGCAAGATGCGCTCAGAATGTGCACCAAGGGAGAATTAGCCGGAATAATTCTATTTGACAGATATGAATATACAGTACAAAACACGTTAAAGAAATAACTTCTCCAATGTTGGCGAGTAACATACCCGACAGTGTTTAGCGTATTCTTTGTCTTAGAATATGCGCAGAAGTAAATTGCCCGAGATGGGGCCACACCTACGATGTTCGGTCCGAGACCCTTGAACAGGGCACGTGAGCCTTCGGTTTGGACGATATGCTTCAGACATTGCCAGATACTAATCGATTGTACCGAGGTAGACAAACCACATTGCGGAATGGCCAGTATCTGAAACGGTAATAAGAGAATGTCGAGACACTTTGTTATATAAAAGTTCCACAGATAAAAAGGCGTTGCTAGAGATATTTGCTTAACGAGTCAAGATAAAAATGGCGCATGTCGTAAAACCCAGTATTCGCACGACTACTCGGACTGTCACATCATTCGCATGTAAGTAGGAGTTGGTCATTTTTGACATCATTGATTGGTGAATTTCCACTGCTCAGGAATTATCGAGAACAAGGCGCCCATATTCTACAGCAATCTTCATCGCATTCAGAGTCACAAAGAGAATAGACACAGTGGTAAAAACATGATGATAAGAACGAAACCGACCACATCATTACGTGACCCCGTAAAGCCCCACAGGAGCAGCTTGGTGGCGGCGGCCTCCCTTTTTCTCAACTAGAACGCTCCCTTGTCGGTTCGAACCGGACTGGTCCAGATTTTCCTTCCGTAGCACCGAGTCACTTCAATCTCTGATTTGATAACCGGCCGGCTAGCGGGATCGGCAGCTCGTGCTCGGTTAAAAGGTTATGTATTGCTACTATCATCAATTGTTTTACAGGTTCTCTGTTCTGCGTCCAGCTTAAAACCAGACTAGTAAACAAGTTGACTCTGGTTTTGATTACCCTCCACGGTCCACCGGGTGCATTACAATCGCATTATGGGTGTCTGTTTTTCCCAACACACCGGAAGATTATGCAACACTGTCACGATTATAGGGACAAGACGGACGATCCAGACCCGAGGCGTGATGCTCCCATCATGCGCTAGATTAGATGTGTTTTCCACAGTACAGTTTCAAAACTGGATCTGATAGCCCAGAGAGAGCCAGTTCAAAGCGGCTTGCAGTTCGACCATGGACCTAATGTCACAGGCATGTCACAGATCCTTCGATTCATGCTAGCATGGAAACCGGTTCATCCTAATCTGCGCTACTAAAACTTACCGAAGGACGTCGGCGGGTCAGGATCGTGCTAGCGCATACTCGCGACTGATGATGGCGGGACGCGTTGTGATGCCGATCGGATGCTGAAGATGAATTATTGATGGCAGACACGTGGCGTACGTGATGGTGATGATCGGTCAATTTCCCTCCATCGGTAACTAGCGCATGTCTAGTGGAGGCGGCCGCATGGATAAACGACGACGACGAACTTTGCAGACGTGTTTTTACCACCTCCAACGGACATGTCACTACGGCGCCAGCAGTACCAGCGATACTAAAACGAAAAGAAATGGGAAATTTCAGTAAACAAATGCGAGAAACTTAGACATTGTAGCCATCCTTATCACTATCAAAAGTAATTCGTCTTAATTTTAACATACCCGGATGACGAAAGGACGGACGCATTACCGGACAAAACCGGATCATTGCTTTACAAAGTTATTTGTGTTTACTTCATCATTAATTACACACCAAATGATTGTACCACACGAGCTTCTTTCAAAACGCGTCACTACACACCGTAAAAACCTAATCAGCCCTTAGCACCACGGCAAACGCCATCCGTTTTGTGCGAGCTAAGCGAGAGAAAAGAAAAATCATCTAATTCTTTTACGCCCCAAGTGAACTGACAGCCGGTCACTATCAGCATCATACACATCGGTTAGTGTGGATCTGCTTTTCACTCCTGTCGGTACCACACAACGTCACTGTCTGCGCAACCGATCAATCAATCAATTTGAAATATGTTCATTCTTCATTGCGTGAAAGCGAACAACGACGGAGATGCCTGTCCTTAAAACGCACACCACCGTACCCATGCCATACCGACTCGCAAACAAATGGGCTGACCGTATTTCGATCGATCGATTGATACCGATCGTAATGAGGTTCGATCTTCGTCAATAACGTTCAGCAGCTCACTTGTATAGCTTGCTGCTGCTTTAGAAAACCAGATCGTGTAGGATTTTGTACCGGATTAAGCTGCCCTTTTTTGCAACCTTTTTTCGCTTTCGTGCAACACGCGATCATCCACAGCAAGCTCGATCGAGCGTGATCCTCCTTTCAATCATCGACACGCCGAGTACACAACCATGTTGTTGCCGATGATGATCGACAACCGCACATCGAACCAATGCGATTGCACCACTGTGTGCAGTAGATTTTGCCGACACTGATTCTAATTCCGGATCGTTTCAAAGCGAAAACATGAGGCTAAAAATAAAAAGGATGGCCTTTATGTGCTGGTTAGGCAGGGATTATCACCCAACCTGCTAACGGTAAAGCTCATTAAAAGATGCCACTTTTGCTCTTTCGATAATGTCTGTGTGACTTTGTTTTACATAAGCCTACGGCCCTGCTTCGTACATCGCCGGAAACAGTTTCTTATCATGCAGTACTTGCTACACCATATTGAGAGGAATTGAGATGAATTGTTTCTTTTCTTTCATAAACCGCTTTCTACTTGTTCTTACTTTCTTCCGCACTTCAGGGCGGGCTTACGTGACCAAGCACTCGACTCCATCAACATTCCTACTGCTTTTTTACGTGCCATTGCAAAAAAAGGTCATTTCAAACCACCTTCCCATTCAAATGCTCTTTCCATCGCTTTCGCTACCTTTTACCTGCCTAGAGAGGTTTCAAATACAAACAATAACGGCCTCTAGAGCCGAGCGTGGTCAACGATAAGAAAATACCAATTATCATGATCACCCCCCTTGGCGTATATATATATATATATGTTGTTGTTGAGGCGCCAGATTTCTGATGTCTTCCTTTCGTTTCCTCCAATCATTCATCAGCCATGAAGCGCTGTGTGAACTTTTTTCCCATTTTTGTTGTTGATCCTCGAATATTTCAACTGCCTTTTTTACGTTAAGTATTCGTGGGTGTGGTTGAGTATTTCGCCAGCCGTTTGCTCAGTAAAATCAATGAAAACAGCAGCAACGTATAAATATCACAATCATAAACACAATTTGTTTGTGCACACAGGCAGAAAGGTTCAACAAATCACAACAGGAAACCAGCCGCCCTATGACGAGAAGAGCGAAAGCCCTTCGAACAGAACAAACATGATTACACAACCAGGCAGGCTAACAATAAAGGCAAAACAAAAGTATTTTTTCATCTACAGCCAAATATTACTATACTAATATCCCATTGTGTACATTTTAAGCTTCGCTTGATTAAAAAATAATTGGCTCTAAAGATCAGCATGTGAAAGAAGCGTGATCGAAACAAATGCACAATGTGTGAAGAAGCTGTCACACGGTCTATAGTGAAAAAATAGTCTGCCTGATCAACCGAAACAGATTTGTTTAACATTTTTAGCATGTCCCATACCCCGTCTTGATGCTAATTATACCCGGTGAGGAGGATTCAAGTGGAATCCCTCCCATGAGTAAATATACCAACAACACTTTTTCGATATTTTTATTATCCCACCCATTCTACCCGTGTGTGCATCTTGCCAAATCGTGAACACTGCAGAGTGTCAGAGTGCTAAACGAATGTAAAAGCAAACAGCCAAAATGAAAAGTGTTCTGTACTGGTAAAGACTGGCTTGAGTAGTGCGTCCTTGTGCGTGTTTCTTATTATAGGTTGCTTTTTTGCTGTAATGAAAATAAGGCGACCACTTACACGTTTACCATCGACCTTTGATCGCGGTAATAAACCCTAGACACAAACACGCACGAGAAAGCATTACTTCGGAAAGAAAGAACAGACAAATGTAACGGTTTCTTTCCATTATTATCCTAGTCTTTAGGTTTAATTTACATGAATCATCAGACAAACGAAGTAAAAACACTTCCATTTTTAATTCCGTACCGTGTGACACTGGCAGACATCATTTTTGTCCCGTAAGCGTTGATATCACACGATTCCAAAATTCCATCCCTTCACCATTATTATTCATGCGGCGCGCTGGGCACAAAGGTTAAAACATACGCACACGCGTACAATTTTGTGTCGCGCAGAAGATACAAAAATGAGGACTCCTAACCA
Source organism: Anopheles culicifacies (assembly GCA_000473375.1). Taxonomy (NCBI): domain Eukaryota; kingdom Metazoa; phylum Arthropoda; class Insecta; order Diptera; family Culicidae; genus Anopheles; species Anopheles culicifacies. Next base: position 111,184 of record AXCM01000140.1, read on the forward strand.
TACGTACTCCGCCATCTTATCTAAATTGAAAAATAAGAACAGTGGAAAGATATCGCAGAAAATGGACCCCATAGTCTCACAGCTCGTTAAAAACGATCCAGAGAGCCTAATCTTATCTTATCGTGGAAATAGCATGTTAAATAAATGAAAGATGTTAAGCAATGTACAATAAACCTGTGCCCGCTCTTGTACACGATGCTGATAACAGCGCACATTAAAAGAGCGTTGAGCAGATCATCATTCAAAAAAAAAACATACAAAGCAATGGGAACAATAACTTAGACAACGAAATTTTTGTTCTGATTTTCTTTCTGAAATAATTGATTTATTATTGTCCCCGTGAATGTCTTCCTGACAAAAGTTTCAAACACTGCGCAAAACTATCGACTAAATAAAAGAGCATACACTATTTGTAGTTCGAAACTTCTTGAAGGTTCGTAAAGGTCATATCAAGTTGGGATTTATTCATGTGCCGCCGTAATTGGTCTATGTCACGGTATCTCTTCCAAAAGCGAGGCAGCAAATGAACTTAGCTTCCGTTTGATCAATACAATTTTCTACAATTACATTCCGAATTCTACATTGTCGTATTCTTTTCACTTCTCTTGCGTAACATTTGGACCTCCGGACCAACCTCCACTTTTGGGGACATGGAAATCGTGATCATAACAGACATTATTGATTCACTGATTAGCGTTCAATTTACTTCCACCAATCAGATAGCCCCAAACCATCCAAAAATGGGGCCAGCTGACTAAAAATATACAATACTCACCCCTGATGGGGCCACAAGATGGCGTCAAAGCTTTACCAGTTTCGTGAGCTTCAAATTCCGGATTTAACTAATTTTCTTTCCGCGATGTTGCTTTTGCAAATGAAGATACTAAGTAGGAATGTAAGCATCTCTGCAAGGTGGCGTTGTCCGCTGCTCTTATGGACAAATTAGCAGTTTACAGTAAACTCTAGCAGAACATTGTGCATTTTGTCTGATTGACACGTACAGTGCAGTAGTATGTTGTGGTGATGTGTATGAACTAAGAGAAGATAATTGTCGTTGACCTGTTACTTCAAACAATTGCGCACGCGAATGGCGCAGTTGATACTTCCCCCTTCCGGGTGATGGGGTTCCATTTTTCCAGACTCCGTATGAAGGTTGGCGCCCTCTCTCTCTTTCTGTTGTCGACACACGCATTCACAAGGAATGTGAATCTCGCGGAGTCGATTGTGAGCAAATTAGCATACGATCGATTATGAGCTAAATCAATAACGTCAGACAGATTATGCCTGATGGGATATGTCGCGTGGAAAATTTTTACATTTCCACACTCTTCTGCAGATGACAATAAGGTTCGAATTTCTGAAGCTATGTTAATGGAAGCACAAACTGTAAAGTGAATCACGAGTCTCTAAGGCTTACAAGGATGAGTATATTCGCAAACAAAAGATACTCCTGTTGAACAGCGGTTGCTGTCATTGCCTCATCCATCAGCTTTAAAGCTAAGTAACTTCGGCTTTGTAACTCATGAGAAGTGCTACTCTGTTTGTCGCAAGAATTACCGGATCCCTGTACCACGGCAACGAACCATAGGGGTAATCTGTTAAATCCCCCTTCGAACATGTGGTCCGGTTAATACTGGAAATTTCGCTGCGTTGGCTGAAGAAATGAGGCACAATGGTGGCCGCTTCTCTTATCAATCCCGGGGTCAGTTGACCTGTACAGGAAGCTTGGATCGAAACGCGATGTGCTTAATCAAATCATTCCTCACACACCGCTACATTCTCGAGCAGACCTCCACAAAATCACCTTCAGAGCTTTGCTGTCTTGAGATAGTGATTGGTGTGTCTCGCTGCCACAGAAGGAGGCTGGAACTGTGATGATATTCAAGAATTGCTGCTTCATCGCCAATTTCGACGAATCAGAAAGACGTTATAGCTTGGCCTTTTTTCAAGCATGCTCATCATCCGAACCAATCCCGACTGTCGGTTTAATCGCGACAATGTACACGACGACGGGTGCAAATTTGGTAAACAATTATTTTCAGAACAAAATCCCTCCAGCCGTTGGTTTAATCTTGCCAGAGCTCTGGACACGTTCCACAAACGTTGGCAGATCAGGCGATTCTTCGACCATTCTGCTGTGTATTTTTGGAACACGTCGAAAGCACCGACGGACGGACGTCATTCGGGACAGATCCCTAAGGTCAGAACCTATCGGCTATTTATTTATTTCGGAGTCATTTACTTTGTTTGTCTAACGAACCGCTTTGGTTGCGTGTGTGTGAGCGTTCTTTATCAATATTCTATGCTGCTGTACGGCAATCATCATGGCGCACTATCGCAAGTTTGGGACATACATCTAAAAAACGAAACATGTTTTTCTTTCGGAGCGGACTGCACACTACTCCTAGAAACCATACGAAAACGTGATTTTGGAACCGGTTATCGGTGGTTCAGGTGATAGTTACGCTGCAAGTTGCAACATTTGGACACTGGGTACGTATTTCACACACGCGAGACTCGAACCCGATAGACCTGTGGTCGATGTGCTTTGTGTGAACATTTTGCGACATCAACGCATCCAATGTTCCGTTCATTTCCGTATGCAACTGTGTGGCAAGGTGATCAAGCTACGCCAGGAGCAAGCCAGTCAATGCGATCGCATCACACTGTACGCCACCAAAATCCCTCGTAATGAAAGTGAATGAATCAAACAATCTAAATGTTTTCCCTCCCTTAATAAATGAAAAACAGGGCCCTGCGAGTGGACTTTTGTGAGCTCGACAGGCGGAAAGGGCTCTTTGTGAAAGAAGGAGGGAAGGGTTCTCTGTGGTCAACAGCATGGCTATTTTTAGCTCGCCCGTATCCAATTGCTCGTATCTTGCTCGCGGCCATCGTTACTGTACAGTTGCGGTTGTAGTTGTGGAGGCATTAGTGCGTTCACGCATACCTCCCCACTATACACACGACGATCGGCATTAAAACATGGCGTCGTGCAGATTCAGTTAAAATCACGTTCCCTCGCTACCTCACCCAGCACATAGCGAGGAGTAAATTTCGTAATGTGAATATTTCTAGTCTAGAGTGTACGAAGGGTATACACATTCGCGGGGTAGGTCGCGTACAGAATACTAATCAACATCGTCTCGAGATGTGTGGCATTCACGAGAGCCGTTGTATACTTGCACGCGACTGTCCTCAACTGCCAGTCTCGACTAGCAAGTGACTCGATAGCAATAGATCTAACGTGGCATTGAACGAGAAGTTCAACAAAATTGAAACAAGGAAGAAAGCTTCTCCTCTGCAGCACATTAAAAGCGTCTTTCTTTCCCCCATCAAGAATGTGATTAATGGAGGCCATGATAAGAAATCACCAGATAAGCTTCAATACTCGAATATACTACACAAAAAATGAATCATTCGATAAAACCAGATTCGCATCGAACATGAGATCTAACTTAATGCCCAGAGTATGAATTCTCCATTCTTAGGTACCCTCGAGAGTCGTATTGTGTTCTAAAATGTTAAATCTTACAAGATTCTATTTAAAGCTGTTGCTTAGTTAGACTCTGACATAACGCATTAGGAAAATGCAAACTCATGACCCAATGACCACGATTTCCAAAACCGATATGGAAGAACCTTCTATTACATCACCAACAAACGCAACCTTCAAGATATCAAATAAACGGCGTCTTTTGCCCGATTCGAATTTCGTCGGTCCTATGTGTGTGATCGATGGTCAATTGTGTAATGCAATAC